>RXPK01000784.1:0-134504 GCA_004143645.1 Protaetia brevitarsis
TTGAAAAAGCTTCCAGTAAATACTCATTTCAACTCATTTTCCTGATAATATAATAAATTTCCCGCAATATCGCAGTCACTTAAACAGAGAAACATCAAAATATAATTTAATAAAAAAATGTTAACTTTATGCTTAACTTTGAAATATTGAAAATAATTGCCAGAAATTTAAATTACCTATTAATTTGAGTTCAAACGAACCTCCGCTTGATTAATTACGAATAATTGCGTTGTTTGAAGAATAATGGAAGAATTCCTGCCGCTTTAAAGAAAATCGTACCCATAATCGTGATCTTAGCGAGATGATCTAGATTTCCCAAAAGGATAGAGACTTATTAAATAACAGGTCTCGATAATATTCCATCTGGTGCACGCTGAAATTAAGGCTGATGTCAAAGACGCTATTAAATTAAACACTGAGGGCACACTGACGTGCTAAAGTTGTCACAGTTAAGAAGCTTGAGTATACGAATAAAACTTTATATACATATAATGTTCGGACATAAACTTATTTTACGGAATTTTTTAATTTTGTCACATTGGTCAAAATCACAAGTTGATAATTTGAGTTATGTCCTAATATTCTAATTCTAATAATCCAATTAGGATTTTCCGCCAGTCAGTTCATAAAAATTTTAATACATGTTTAAACAACTAAAAAAATTAATTCGAAATGACATAACTAGATACTTTGTGTTAAAACTTTGCACGTAGTGAAATTATTTTCGAAAATTTTAAAGTCAGTTATTAAAATACTATGTCATTGAGTTACTGGCGGACAATATTTTATTATTATTTAACAGATGGGACCGTTTTTTGTATTTGGATTGAATTGTCAGTGACACATCTGACATTCATGTAGTTAAAATAGAAAATTAAAATGTATAAATGTTACCAGTAAACATTTTTGTGTTATCATATACATCTGAAGCTGCTAATGTCGCCCGAAATTTCTGTTCGTTTTGTAACATATGAAATGTTCTGATACAAGACATTAGAGATGATATAAGAATGTTTATTTATTGCAACTAATTGTAAGTGCTGTTTGCGCAAACACGTTACTCTTGAATAAATTTTAATTGACACGAATACATATATGATTCCACTGTATTAAATTAAAAATGAAAAGGTTTAATTAAAATGAATCCAAGATCAACGCGTCGATGTGAACGAGCCTCATAAAATAAAACACATTCCTATTGTCAATATTAAAGTTTTCAATGTGAAAACACAATATCTTCAATATGTAAATACTATTTTTTTAGTTAAGTTTGGACCCTTGGTAACATAAATTGGTTTGCCGAGTCCAGTTGGACTGCAATAACATTTTTTTTTTAATTAGATGCAGAGAAATAATTTCACAAAACATACACAACACAGCCTTTCAATGTGTATATGCTATCCAATTTCATATCATTAGCAATTTGCAATAACAGGATAGGAACTTAGTAGATAATTTACAAGCAAGTTTTCGTAAATAATTTTTCCGAACAAATTTTTAGCAAAACAAAAACGTGGGTTGTAAAGCGTTAAAACATACTTACCACAAGTTTATAATAGTATTCTTATGCAAACAAATTTGTAACCGCACTAACCACAATCACTTTACACAGAAAATCGCACCATCTAATCATAACCTCTCTTTCTTCTGACAAATACAAAATAAGTACGCGTGCGCGCTTAACTTTGTACAATTAAAAATGTTCTGAAACATCCCAAAATGACAATCTCAAACTGTATGTTTTATACACGTCAATAACACACTCTTTTGGGATATTACATTTATTTACAATTTACGGTTAAAAAATATGTTTCATTCATACGCATTTTCATGTTTAGTGGGTAGCTACCAACCTTCACGCGCTAATAAAATGACATTTCAAACGCTAATGAATATTTTGTATTTAAGGGTGTGCAGTTTTAAGTAAAAATTAAAAACGCTATTAGACAAGTTATTTTGTGTGGTGATAAAAAAAATACAATGCAATTAGGACATATTTGTACTGATAAAATAGTATTCAGAACAAAATTAGAGAATTTAGGGCCAGTAAAAGGTTGAGATTGAGTATGTACCTATTAATGCATAGTAGTAGCTCTTGTGAATGTAATTTCTGGAATTAGAAAATAATGATTACTTTTACCTCAATAATGACACTCGGAAAAAAAAAGGAATGACTAAATTTTGATTTGACAAGCCGCGTTTCTTCTCTAATTTTGTTCTAAATTCTATTTTACCACTAAAATATGTTCTAATTGGATTGAATTTTTTTTTTCATCGCCATGCAAAATAATAGCGTTGTTTAATAGCGTTTGTAATTTTTGTTTAAAACTCTACCCAACACTCTTAATATTGATGGTAGAATGTTTAATTATATCCATCTAGATCGATTATATATGATTAAAGCGAAATTTCATTTTAAATATCTAGCAAATAGCCACATACATATATTAGAAAATATTTGAAGGAAAATTAGTTAGATAATTTTCGCATCATTATTAATTGACCAATTTGCTTATCACTTTTTAACGTCATTGAAAAGACCTTCAAATAATGAAAATTGTGTTTAATTTGACTGGTTTTAAGTTTTACTTGCTACACAATTGGTACACATTGTAAATAAGGAAATTACACTCTGATTACACTCCTAGATAATTTCATGCATTACTAAAATTAATTGCGCTAATTTTAAATTTACTTATTTTTGTTAATTTTTACTTTTTCAACGTGAATTGGAATTTTAACTTAGATCAAAAAGGAAACCAAATACTTGCACTTTAAATTAAATTGTTTTTTTTTCGTTGGGTAAATTCTAGGTAAATTTAATTTTTTTATCTATTGACATCAAGAGAAACTATCTACAACTCGTAGAATTTCATGCTTTAGCAAATTCCAAGTCATAAAAATAACTGCAAATATTTAAATAAACATATTGAATGAACGTATAAAAATGAAGCAATGTAATAAATAGACATAACAGGAGAAACAAATTGTTTCAATGTGCCGCATTATGAAATGTGACATCTTACATGTAAAATACTTTATTCACAAAGCGCGGTTGCATGTATGCGAAGACACCGCGTATCTTATTATATTTCTGCTATCAGTTCAAATATTTATTAATTAAATCCAGGTAATTATTAAAAAAAACAACGAGTTATTGACCTTATATTATGAATAAACACATCTTCTTTGACATGCGTAAAATTTAAATACTTAGTAAAGTGATGTATGTGCAATAATGTTTAGATCCTGCTAAGATTTACTATCGAGCTAATAAGTCTCCATACATTATCGGCTTTCATTTCGAAACTAGCCACCCGAATAACTTTTAAATTACCTTGAATGAATTTAACACCGGTCAATTTCGATTACAGGACCACAAAATTTAATAATATTAATTTTCATTCTATACATTCCATTCCATTTTTTTAACCTTTTTTCTTTTAGTATTGTTCAGTATCAACGGATTTGCTATGCGATAGTCCATTTTGGCGAGAGAGTTTATCCACCACTCAAAATCCCTATGAAATGATCGAATTTGCGAGGAAAATCCGTCGATGAAGTTACTGCTGTGAATCTGTAAATTACTTCCAACAGTTCCAATTTGTTCGGTTTTTGTCGCTTACTTTATCTAGAATCATGTCACACATCTAACTCGTAGTGTTTTTTAAACTACTTGCAGAGCTGTATTAACGAATAGGAACGAAATTCCCATTGTGATAGCCAGACCGTCCTATAGGTGAGATCTATTAAAACTGATTTTAATTTCGAGTTACAGAGGAGGGCGGAAAATATAAAAAGTTGTGATTTTTTCTTGCAAAACATTCCGAAAGTAAGTGGTTTTAAAGAAAAAGTGTATATTTGATTGGAAGTGCAGTTATATGGAATATCTCAATCATTACACCTTACAATATTAATTATGCTACATGTGTTAAGCAATGTAAATTCTGTTTTTAATTTGTAGTTGACGTCACCAAAGCCTCATAAATCACATGCATCGATATTAATTGCCTCAACTTTACGCAAGTAGCCTTTGAAATCAGAATGTTATTGAAAGTGTTATAATGAATATTTTTCCATAATCTTATTCAGCTCCATAACCTTAGGCGTACTTTTCAGTAACTTTTCGTACTAGACCTTCAAATTTCTAACCTAATTTATTACATTTGCTTAATTTGACTCTACGCGATCAATATTTCTTCGTCAAAATGACTTTTTTTTTTATTTTGCATGCGCGCAGTCCTACCAACAGCAAAGGAACTTTTCCGGGATGGGTTGATTCCTTAACGCGGTCCGATAGGTGTCGTGTAGCTGCTGGGAAGGCGTTTTAAGAACGATGTATTGCGATTAAAAAACTCTTACTTAAAGTTATCCGGTTGACATTGCCGCCAATGCGTTTATTGACATCGCATTATGCAAGAGTTAATGTACAGTAATGACCATAAGGGAAAACAGCTGTTGCTATTTTAGCAAAGAAAAATTTGAATAGTGATCGTGTTGAATAAAATTCAATTACCCGAATTATTGCATATGAGCAACCGGATGTTGACCACACGTGACCACGACGTCACAGAACTGGTGTATTTTTTCGTTTCATTGTTTGGCTGTTCCGCTTATTTTTTGTTCTTCATGCTGACATTTGACGTGTTTAAAAGTGCTAGTTTTATGTTTCCTGCGATTTTCTTCTGATTTTTCGCAAAATATAGGATTTATTGCACAGTGACTGTATTTTTAAGACTACAGAAAGGAAACGCTCAACATGTTGGTCATGAAAATGGATTCACAGATAAGAAGAAGGCGCATTTTCGAAGTGTTACCCAAGCACAAGACGACCACGAGTGTTAACTATAGAATTAGTAAATTGTAAACAAAGAGAAACTTATTGCTTATGGTTTGATGAACATTGAAATGAGGACACAACAAACTCTATACTCTTGATGGTCTAGAAATGCCTTCACTCCAGCGGTAAATGATATCAATGAAGAAGTTTTAAACAATATGTTTCATAATATGCAACCATTTATGTTTACAAAATGATGGTGGCCATTTTGAGCATTTATTGTAGATGAAATTTTTAATAGAAATATTTACCAAAGTATTTTTGTTTTAATAGTAATCTAATAAGCAATTTATTTTTTAAAGTAAAAAAAAATATCTGACAATCAGAAATGTGGCATCCAACTTAACAATGTTGCCACCTTAAAATTTGAGGTGAAGTGGTGTTGATATCAATGAAGAAGTTTTAAACAATGTGTTTCATAATATGCAACCAGTTATGTTTACAAAATGATGGTGGTCATTTTGAGCATTTATTGTAATGAAATTTTTAATAAAACTATTTACCAAAGCATTTGTGTTTTAAATGTAATCTAATAAGCAATTTATTTTTTAAAGTAAAAAAAAATATCTGACAACCAGAAATGTGGCATACCAACTTAGCAATGTTGCCACCCTAAAATTTGAGGTGAAGTGGTGTTCACATCCGGTTGCTCACTCTGTATTTTTTTTTTGTATTGTATCGGTATTTCGTTTTCCTAAATTACTGAAAATAATTGCGGGAAATTTGAATTTTGTTTTATTGACGTAATCCTTATGAAGTATAAACTAACAAACTTCTATTTCAGTCCTGAAAAAACTGTTTACAACGCAACAGCAGGTAATAACTTAACTTACAACGATGTCGTCCGTATAGGTCAACGTTTATTGTTCAATAATATCCTTTGAATGGACTTTATGGTACCCTAGCGGCCAACCGACAAACAATCGCTTCATCCATAACTTAATAATAATATTCTGTCATTATTTACCTGCGTATTTCATCGACTTCCTATTGTTGCTCTTTATGCAAAAGAGATTGTAAGTATTTTGGCGGCAAAATTAAATTTTCACGTCAACTGAAATATTTCGACAGCATGATTCGTGTCCAAAATAAGATTAGTTTCGGATTAAAACTGTTGGAATATTTCACCACCAGAAATTGGATATTCCTGAACGACAATGCGTTGGATTTAGAAAGCAATTTATCTAAAGAAGACGCTCGAACCTTTCCTCTCGCTAGTTGTTTGAATATAAATCCAGATAAATATATGGAGGATAGTCTGTATGGAGCCAGAACTTATTGTATGAAGGAAAGTCCGAAGACATTACCGTTTTGTAGGATCTATATGAAATTGTGAGCATTGAACTCTGAAAAAGCCATTTTGAACATTTTTGGGAAACTATAAATTCGAATTTTGAATTTGATACAGCAGATTTGCGTCTTATAGAACATCAGAGCTTCCTGCTTCAAATGCTTTATATCAGCGAAGAGATAAGACAAGAAGAGTCCTTTGCCTTTTGCAGCATGCACCACTTTGGTGTCCTGATAGGCAGTGTTGCCAACCGCCAGAAAGTACTGTTCCCTAGATGGTGTCCCAAATTACCCTTAATCAAGCACTTAACTTTTTAAATTAAATTTGCTGTTCGAACCCTACAAGACCCGATTTTAAAATACCCTCTAAAAATTCCCCATAAGCCTTTCTTCCGTAGGTGTTCCGAAAGGAAATAACGCGAGAACATGGCGGATTGTTCACAAAACAAGATCCCTGGCTAACAATAGAAAAAAAAATTGTTGTTGTCATGTCTGTTTATTTAGTTTCTAAACTATCAAACTCACTTTAAACCCGAAAATCGGGATCTGAAAATCAGTTTAACCCAGCACAAAGCTTACCTTCAGAAATCAATAATTGTACGTTTTTTTTTATGTTGCTGGTTCCGTCACTATAATTTTTTTTTTGTTATATATTTATGGTTCACGTTAACAAAAAGAAACTATGAACATTAAAGACGCCAGCAGAAAGTGACCCGTTTTATCTCTTCGGTGATCAAATTTACGTCAAATGTCATTTTGTGGAAAACTGTCAGTTGTGCATGGAATCAAATGACGGATGACAGTTGACATATATGCTGACAACGTGTAAGCAAACATTAGTTAGCATTAAACGCGTTTTAACAACATAAATTTTGGTGAAAATACGACAACACATCAAAAGCTAAAAAGAGTTAACAAAAAATATATAAAGTCCATAAGAGCTTGTGGAAGTTGACATGGACCTTTTATAGAAAATATTTCACGTTGTTACTACATGTCCAAACATGTGTCAAAATGTGCGAACATGTTCATAATATAGATGAAAAATGTCATTTCTTTTTTGTGTTCCAGCTTATATTGCCTGCACATCCTAACAAAAGTAATATTATATTACTATGTATTAAAACTATTCCTTACATTACTGGGAGCTTCATACCTTCTCACACCGATTCACTATATACAGATTTTCACAAAGTTGAAGAAACAATGAACATTATTAATAACAATTTTGAAGACCTTATATTTATTGGGCAAAAAATGCAACGGTACATGTAATTTCCTTAACTATTTTGGTTATATAATTTCAGGTATTTTATTTGGTAAGGTTTTGAATATAAATATAAAAAAAATGAATCCTCAAGGTTTTAGTTATAAGAATAATTGTAATTATTGTATGTAATATTTTGTTATTGATGCGATTTTTAATAAAATTTAAACACATTCATTTTATTATTACTATATTTTCTTGATATTATTGTTTAGAATAATATGGTTATTTAAACAGAAATTGTAATTATGTTAGTGATATTTAGATCAGAATTGGTGAAAGACGATGTTTTATTATTATTTATTATCTGCTAAAAGTTTAATGGTACAGCTAACCATCATTTTTGTTGAAATTGCTAATTTGACGCAATTCATGTTTCTGGTGTATTGAAAATTTAATTTTATAATCATTTAAAAGTCTGTATCTAACCATACAAGTATAATTAATTTAAATTATTAAAAATTATTGTTTAAATTAAAAAAAAAAAAAATAAAGGAAATTGCCAGATAAAATTGTTTAAGTTGGTTGTCTATTACAAAATTTAGTGATTTCTGGGCGAGCAATCTAGAAACTTTTATTTGGCTTTACCACACTGAATTTATGTCACATTCATTTGTGTCAGATGTACGCAAATATAGAATATAATTATTAAAAACTTACAATTGTAAAATGATTTAAATGATATTGCGTTTATTGTGTAAAATACTACCTCGTTATCTCGTTATATATTTATATAATAAAGTGAGTATAAAATAAACGCAAAATGAATATATTTTTCTTAGCTATATACTATAGCATTCAAATTTAACACACAATGCATGCCCAATAACGGGCAATAAGCAAAGAGCAAACCACCAAATGTCCCCCACTAACATTTTAAAATCGCTAGAGACACGCTGCAAACTCTTGAATGGCAAATAACTAAATAAAATCGTCCGATTTGGAAATAAATCCAAAATCCAGTGATTTTTGAACGCTCAACTTAAAAATTTATAATTTGACTTTGGCAGTATTGGATTTATGTCAATTTCAATTGATGTCAAATGTTCGCAAATGTGTTTTACACGTGAAAGTTACTGGTTTTTATACGCTAATTGTGGAAAAAAATATAAACAAGTAAGTTCTTGACGGGCAAAATAAAAAAAAAACATACTAATTGAGTTTCTATTGTGTGTGTGCTCCGATTTTTATTAGTGATAGCTTTGTTTACATAAGCGATTTAGCGAGTGATTTTTTTTAAAAGACAAGGTTTTGGTCTTTGGATTTTGACGTTTGTTATCATGACGTACCAGAACGAAAGAATTATAACATTGTACGGTTCTCAAACAGGCAATTCTCAAGACTTAGCTGAGAGAATATGGCGTGAATCGAAGAGATACTTTTCACGGTTCCGTGATGTGCATGGACAGCTACAACGTATTAGAACTAGTCGATGAAAAGTGCGTAATTTTTATTTGCTCGACTACGGGTCAAGGGGAAGAGCCGGACAACATGAAGAACTTCTGGAAGTTCCTACTACGGAAGAACCTCGCACGGGATTCTCTGTCAAATTTGAGGTTAGGTAATTTGATGAATTTAAATATGTTAATCACGTAGTTACGGGAATAAATATTCATGTAGATATGCTGTGCTTGGGTTAGGGGATTCAAGTTATGTAAAGTTTAATTTTGCCGCGAAACGCCTACATAAGCGACTCCAGCAATTAGGGGCACAAGCTATTGTGCCATTGGGACTCGGGGATGATCAACACGATCTTGGCTATGATGCAGTCGCCGATCCATGGATTGATTCTTTGTGGTCTAGTCTTTTATCGATATATCCTCTACCAATAGGAGTACAGGTTTTAGATAAAAATGCTAATATCTGTCCGAGGTATACAAATAAATTTAATGGATAAAACCGTTATTATTTACATCTTAATATGTTTTATAGATGGAACGTTTCCTTAAGCACAGTAGCTGAAGCATTACCAAAAGCTGATAATAATTCAATATATGCTACATCGCGATTACCAAATGAATTTTATGTAACGGTAAAGGAAAATATTAGAACGACTGCGTCTTCACATTTCCAAGTAATAATAGCATATTTGTAGTCGTTTGTTTTGTTTAATACAAGCCAATTTTAGGATGTGCGTTTAATAAAGTTTCAAACGAACGGTGAATTTTATAAACCGGGTGACGTTTTATGCTTGCGACCAAAGAATTCACCAATTCAAGTTACCGAATTCCAAAAAGTTTTACAAGAAAACGATGTTGATATAAAACCTGAATCGATATTTGATATCACAGAATTAACATCGGAAGTCCCAGTTCCGGGTCCACTAAAATATAAAGTCACTTTTCAACAGCTTTGTGAGGAATATTTCGATTTAACAGCTATACCAAGACGGTTGGTTGTTGTTATTCATTGTGAAATAAATTATTTTACTTTTTACTGTTTTAACCTTAGATATACGTTCAGTATTTTGGGGCAGTTAACCGATAGCGAGTTAGAAAAAGAGAAATGCTTCGAATTCACGACTGCCGAAGGACAGGAAGATCTTTATTCGTACTGTAACAGACCTAGGAGGAATATCGTCGAAGTCTTGCGTGACTTTCCACATGCGACTAAAAATTTGAATAAAGAGATGCTATTCGAAATATTGACTCCTATCAAACCGAGGGATTTCTCGATTGCGAGCAGTTACGTGATGCACAAGAACGAAATACACATTTTAGTAGCCGTTGTTAAATATAAGACTAAATTAGTGAAGGAGAGATTGGGATTGTGCTCGAATTATTTGGCAGATTTGGAAGAGGGAGATAGGATATCCGTTTGGCTTAAAAAAGGCAGCTTTACCTTTCCAAACGATGCTGTAAGTGTTTATATGATGATACATATGTCTAGGGTGTCTCAATTAATGTGGTAAAAAAATTGAAAGTTGGTTCGATGAGACAAAATATACGTGATTTTAAGTCGTAAAACAAGAAATAAAAAAAAAGAAATAATAAGAACTGAAAATTCTCGAAATAAATTTCGTCCTTTAGCTCATTTCTTATAAAAGACACCAAAATACTACTTTGACAATGTGAAAGCATACTTTTAGATAGAATTATATATTGCCATGAAACTTCTGTAGTTTTGATATGTTTCTAGATTTTTATACAAATTCTCTTATTCTAAGTATAAATCGTAGATGGCTTTGAAAATTCATGAATTTTAAAAATAAATAGTGTTTGTTTTTGTTTTACAATTCTATGTTTTAAAAAATAATGGAAAAATATTCAAAAAACAACTAATAAATGAGTAAAATAATCGTACAGAACTATATACTGTTTCTAAAGTATTTTGTAAAAGCAAATAAATTTATACAAAATGTTCTAACAATTTTTATTGTTAAATTGATTGTTATATCATATCTGGTACTGTATGTATAATTCTTTTTTTTTTTTTTGAATTCTGTGTCGAATTGAATAAACATTTGATAGAAGCTTTAATTTATAAACACTCGCACAGGTAAAATTTTGAATTTGACAAAAAATCGACCTAGAAGATTCAAAAGATTTGATATTAAAGGAAAAAAGAAGTTATAAAACAATGCCTTGATCCTCACAATTTTTTTTTAATGTATCGAGCATCCTCAGGTCAGAATTTAAAATCAGTTTAAAAATAGTCCGGGTTTAAAGACAAAGTAAAAGTAGAAAGTGCAACGTAAATAGTTAGACTTAAGTAAAATTTGTAAAAAACAGAAGACATTAAATAAACAATAACACACTTAATTTAAACAAACAACACTTTAAAATTATTTACAATAAATGTTGACACTTCAAAAATTGTTTCCTAATTTTCAAATTTGCTTATAAAGATTCCTCACATTGGAACTTATATTTTACTATTTAATTGCTTTTTTTTATTTTTCACTTCTTTACCGTAACTTTTCGCCATATTCTCTTAAAAAAAATTGTTAAAACAATATCTTTAATTTTAATTCATAATTTAGCTTGTATTATTGTGGGAGGACGCTTTCAGCTGCCTGAAGATAAGCCACTAAGCTCGAAACTGGTAGCCATTATTAATAAATAAAGAGTATCGCCAGATAAGAAAGTTCCTCTTTTAATTTTTTTTTGTGCAATCGTAATTAACACTCACAGAATCATTCCACGCTATTTATTATTGAATTTATGGAGTTAGTTATTATAGCCTTTGTAAACAATTAGAAAAGTAGAGGAGCTAAGGATCGAGCCCTGCGGAACCCCCATCTTAACAGGTGAATGGGTCGAGGGAATCGATTTTAAATTTTGATTAGATTTTAAATTAGTTCTAACAAAGAGATAAGCTTTAGCTGTAATAGTTGGAAACCTTATTTTAAAACCGTGCTGCCAACTGGTTAAAATGTCTTTCGTTTCGAGATAACGTTATAACTTATCATTTCTGCACATAAATCGAACTTGTTATAAAGGTAGTTAGGTAAGTGTGTAGTAAAAATTGCATAGTGTGAAGAAAATGTAACACTGTTCACATAATAAGACGTTTTGATAAATTTTACACATAGAAGTACGTAATATATGCCCAGTTGTAAGCCTTCAATAGATGGGCCTTTTATAATTATCAACGGTTTACTAGAAAAAACAGAAAGAAAGAAAAAAAAAGAAAGAAAGAAAAAAGAAACACTATCAATACTATACACTTACCCA
Source organism: Protaetia brevitarsis (assembly GCA_004143645.1). NCBI lineage: Eukaryota > Metazoa > Arthropoda > Insecta > Coleoptera > Scarabaeidae > Protaetia > Protaetia brevitarsis. The sequence continues at coordinate 12,074 of RXPK01000784.1, forward strand.
GCAAAATGGGGCAAGTGTGTAATCGTTCCGCATTTTATATATTAATAGCATTATCCTTTAGTTCGGCCAAGTGTGTAATACTATACTGATGCCTTTTTAATAAGGTATGATAAATTTACAAGATATCTAAGTTATTACACGTTAGCAGATGTGAATTTTTATTTGTAAAACTAGTATGAAGTTTAGTACATTAGTATTATAACAAGAGGACGTCCATATTTCAATTTTAAAAATAAATATAGCCAAACTACACACTTGCCCCGGTTACACACTTACCTGACTTTACCTTACATCAGTGAAACCAGTAAATTATGCTCCTTCCTTTGTATGTGAGTGAAACCTGCTACTATTTGTTTTTATTTATAATAGAAAGTTTGTGTAAAAAGGTTTTACCAACGCTAGCAGCAAAATTTAAATTTCCCGCAATTATTTTTAGTAACTTCAACATTGAAACACGAAATTACCAATGATTTTATATTAGATTACTAGTTACTTTGACATCTTTCTGTTGCAGTTACTAAGAATAATTGTGGGAAATTTAAATTTTGCTACTAGGGAATATTCTACGTAAAAATACGTCTTTACAATTTACAAGTAGTATTTTTTATACGAAAGGAATTAGAGATTATAGTGGTGATTTTTAGTTTTTTTCTATACGCTGTACATGTCCTTCAATCTTTTTTTTTTGTTCCTAAGATAATTAGCCCATAATATCTCATGCATGTTTTGCCTCATTTAACTGACGTTATCTCTCACCATTAATAAGATCTTAGTGATTAATTGGGACGCCTGTATATACAGGATCTAAAACTGAAAGTATTAAAAGCATTTTTGTAGAATGCTACTGTTATTATGGTGGGACCAGGTACAGGTATTGCACCGTTTAGGAATTATATACAAGAACGTGCTGGTAAAAACACCGCATCATCAGAAACTCTTATATTATTCTACGGTTGTCGTGGGAGACATAACGACTTCCACTGCGGTACAGAATTCCTAGATCTGCAAAGAGAAAATAAGCTAAATTTGATATGCGCTTTCTCGCGAGATCAAGAAAATAAAATGTTAGTATCCTTGCATGAAATACGTTTAAATCTGTTTTTTGTTTAACGTTAACTTCTTTCAACAGCTACGTTCAACATAAAATCGCCGAGGAAGGAGATACGATTTGGAAAGCTTTGAAAGAGAGGTCTGCTTATATCTTCGTGGCTGGAAATTCAAAAAATATGCCCCAACAAGTGAGAGAGGCTTTCGTGAATGTTTGCGTTAAGTGTGGTAGTATGACGCACGAGGAAGCGGAAAAATTGATTCAGGATATGGAGAGGAGGAATAGATATCAGACTGAGACGTGGTTTTGACGACTCCGAGACGATATATTTAGTATAATTGTTATAAAAATTAATTTTTGTGTTATTATTTATTAGATATCGTTAATTATTTTATTAAGAAAACAAATTCATAAAAGTATTGAAAATAAATGACTTGTGTTTGTTAACCTTTTAGAAACAATATCCATACTTACAGCTAAACAAAAAAAAAGAATATCAAGATCCCAAACGGAATTAATCAAGATTAGAATAAAAAAATACATCAACGCACTGTGGGTGATCTACTTTACGGTTGCACAAAGATAGCTGTGTTCGCAGAGGAATCACAAACTAGTCAGACGCGATTTGATTGGCTCAAAGAAATCCGAAACAGTTTTCTGACTGATTTTACGATATAATAATAATAATAACCTTTATTTCCAAAATGACAACTGATATGTACATCATTAGGAAGGTCAACACAAAATATAGAAAATTGAAATATGAACAATTATTTTACAATAATATAAATACTACTTAATCATTATATTTCACAATAAAAGAAACTCTTCTATTTTATAAAAAGCCTTGCTTATTAACATTTGTTTTATTTCTTTCTTGAATTGTTTGATAGGTATATTTTTGATTTCATACTGCAGATTATTATAAAATTTTATTGCTTGATATTTAACAGACTGCTGCGTTAAAGATATTCTGTGATAAGGAATAGTTAAAGTTGAATTGATTCTTGTTGAATAATTATGTACATCCGACTGAGTTTTAAAATTCTCTAAATTATTTTTTGCAAAAACTAAACAGTTATAAATGTACAATGACGGAATAGTTAATATTTTTAAAGATGTAAAATAAGGTTTGCAGTGTTCTCTAGTACTAACTTTTAATATAGCTCTCACACATTTTTTTGTATTTTAAAAATTCTTTCACTGCATTCCGTGCTACCCCATAACAAAATACTATTATTAACTAGGGAATAAAAATCTGAGTAATATATTAATTTAGCAGTGTCTGCGTCTGTTAGGTCTACTGTTCTCCGGATTTGGTAAACGGTCGTGTTTAATTTATTGCATAAGAAATTTATATGCGTGCTCCAGTTTAAGTTAGAGTCTATGTGCACACCTAGCATTTTTGCAGAACTTGTCTGCTCTGGTCTCGTCTCAAATACGATATTTTGTATTTTGTTTTCATTTAGTTTTAATTTATTAGCTCTAAACCATTTTTCTGCATCCGATATGCCCACCGACTCCAGTTCAGCCAAATCTTCTGCTGTTTTGCTTTAAATACCAGAGTAGTGTCATCGGCAAACATAATTGTTTGGCACATCTGAAGATTACTGCATTACTGCATAAATCATTGACATATATAAGGAACATTATCGGCCCTATATGATTGGCTCTGACTAGTTTGTGATTCCTCTGCGAACACAGCTAATGTAACTTAAGTTCTGTTTTTTTTATTCGTATAGACGTGATACTTTAAATGAAACAATTTTCTTTTTTTTTCAGTTTGACTTTAATTATTAAAAATTTTAATGCAATACATATTTGTATACAAACGTTCCGGCAATCTTTATTAGTCTTCATCAGGGATTCGTATGTATATAATGTTATGGTAAGATGAACCATAGTAGATGTAATTATTATTTTATGTACACATCTGTTTGTAAGTCCGGTATATCCTTGGGTTTGTTCAATTCACTTGTAGTCGTTGTAATTAATACTCTCTGTCTATTTTATGTTTTAACCAACGTCATTGATGTATCATACGAGTAAAGACAATCTTCTGATTTGACTATTTTTCACAAGTATTGCTATTGAAAAAAGAAGAAAAGTCTGCGCTTGTCTCACAGAAGAAGATACAAGGATTAATTTCATGAATGTGACAGATAGAGATAGCCCTATTACTGCTTTGTTTAAGTACAATACTTAAAATAGTGCACTGTTTCCGGTTTCTATTATGGCACCTGTCAGTTATCAAATCTAACCTATAGCGTCGTTAGTTTGTGTATTTGTATTTAGTTATTTCTCGCCCGTTTTTCGCTTTCTTTCTATATTTTGCAAGGAAAAAATGTTCTTTTTACAGCACAGGACCTTTTGTAAAGTTTTCAGTAGTGAAATACGGTTTGAACGCAAAATTTGAACTTAACCTCAAAATCGAATTTAAACTAATACTGAAAAACCACGCATAAGATATCCTGTTTATACGGTTTTTAATTTGACTCAGAAGTATCGATTTGATTCATACGGACAAAAATCAACGACGTTGGTTAAAACATAAAATAGACAGATAGTATGTAAATTTATTGTCTGGTAACTGTACGATATTTCGGTATCCTAGGATTCGACTTTGCTTCGAAGGGGTAGATACTCAATGTAATTTGTGGGAAATAAATGAGTTAAGATTGTTGGAGGCGAGGGGGTTTGTTGATAAAAGAATTTTCTTTAAAAGCTGTTGTTTTATATTTCTGTAATATATCCAACATTGAAGGGGATTTCTTTTGTGAATTGATGAATCTATCATCGACCCAAAAATATATGGAAGATTTTACAACATTTGAAGAAATTAGCTGTGTTAACATACCTTTGGTATTTTCCTTTTGTGGGAATTGTATGTATCTCTGTTGTAATGAGTATTTATATTGATACACTTCGGATGCTGTGGAAGAGATTTTTCTGATATCGGCGGCGTTTTCCTGATGTTAATCCTTTTTGTAACATTTTTGGTTTGTCACTGCGAGGGAATTCCATTCTGAAGTATTTTCGGGTGTATGCAAGCTGATGTTCGAGGTATTTTGTTAAATTAGCGTTTAAATTTCTGTGTAAACAAATATCTAACATTTCGAACATTTTGAGCATAGAAGAGGTATTTTGAGGTTACTTTTCACTTTTCGTATTTGCAAAATGACAGTTGATACTGAAATTTTAATTTGTATGAGTTGCTAGACGTGGTTGGTGGTTTTCTTTCTCTTATGGTAGCGAGATATTTAATAGAATAGAATATTATTTTGAGAACAAAATGTACTGGATAGTAATTAATATTTGATTTAACATTCTAAATAAGTATACTCGCCGTGGGTAAGACTTCTCATACTCTTTATATGCTTTTGATATAAATTTGTTAATAAATTATACATGTTATTAGTAATTACACTATTTATTAATAAAAACTAATTACTGATTAAAAATTAAACTATAAATTCAATATTTAACAAAGTAAAAGACTAATAATATACTATTAAGTTAGTGATTTGGGAAAAACAAAGCGTACAGCCACCTTGGCAACTCACCCACTATTGGTAAAAAAATAATAAAAATATAAATATATGATCTACAGTAGTGAAGTCTAGATCGTCTAGATATGACAGGTAAATATATTCATACGATCATAGCCATCTAGTGAAGTGGGATTGTATTTTTGAATATCATTAAATGTATAAAAATAGGTATGTATTTGAAAAGAAAAAACAGATTTAATTATATATAAAAAAAAAAAACTTTAGCCAGGCAAATCTAGTTTAAAAATCGCAATAATATATTTTTAAATTTGATAATTTTAATGTTGATGTTACAATCAGTTTTTATAAACAGTTATAAGATCTAGATTAGTCATTTATTAGATCTAATTGTCAAATTATTCCCAGATAACACGTAAGCTTACGATAAGCTTGCCACTTGCTTAACTTTACCTTGTCCAGACAAACTTAACAGTAAAAGGTTAATGCTGGGGTTAATGCAAGGTTGCGACAAAGTTATTATATCAAGGTACGGTGACTTCGTGTATTTCCGGAGTGATTCGGCGTCAATCGTTTATCGAGTATTGATTTTTTTTTGGTTTAACCGCCATTCCGCTATTCTGTCATCGACCGCCATTATTTGTTGTGTCCAGTTGTGTTGTACGCGTTTGAGCTGTTTCAGTGTATAATAGTTTAAAACATCATTCATGCAAAAGTAAGTATTACCTAATTTTATATCTTTTACTAGATATGCGTTGTTGCTTCAAGAATATCAATAGTTTATAATTCTAACCGATGAATTGAACTGTGTCTGCCCCAATTGCCCCAACTATTGCATATAATTCTAACCTAATTTTCTACACCATAAGCGCATAAGCCAATGCACTTAGTTTAAAAGTTATAGTTTATATTTGCTAACTAGATAGCTTGTAGTATAATTTGATTTTATATAATTCAGAAATTATGAATAATTAAATGTTTGAGGTTTTTTTCAGTTTTAATGACAGTGTAATAGAATTTTTAAATAAATTCAAAAATACACATATAAATTTAGTGTTATAATTAATAAGAATATTATATATATGTATTTGTATCTCTTATTTCAAGAAATCATTCTAATGTTATCAAATATTTTTAGGAACCGATTACAGTAATGAGCGTCACCAAATTAAATTAAACCCAGGCGTGTGTGAAGTCTTAGAGATTTTTCTTTCATAGCAGAGTGTTTAGAAAACTAAAATGGATACGGTTTAAGGTTTGGCCCAACAGACTGCCGCAATACAACAGGCATTATATGGTAACTAATAAGGATTAAGAGGAGAATCAATTTCATAACTTATGAAATTCTTTTTCAGCGAATATAGAAGCTTCTATGACATTAGTAAACCATCAATAGTTGAAAACTCTTCTTGGAGAAAAAAAAGTTGTGAGTAATTGATATTATTTAAATTATTACTGTTTTTTAAGTCCGAAACCATGTTCATTTATTGAATTAATTCCAACAAAAATTTACAGATTCGATATTTGATATCAACCCAAAGGAACGTTAAGAGTTTGACATCAAACATCCTAAAAAAGCCACTAGAGGACAATATTGCGGCAAATCATTCTCTAACAGGGAAAGCTTAAAAAAACCCTTTCAGAAGACTGAAATGCTTAAAATTATTTTTGGTGAGTATTTTATTTAATAACCACTACGTATAGTAAAAATAAGATAGTTTGTATTTTGTAGTAACGAGGGAAACAGTTACTTTTCATAATATCCACGACGACTTGTCGACTCTTGGAAAACTGATAGCCGTTTCCCTTGTTTTCCCCATCTCTGGTATTGTTTAATTTTTTAATAGTTGTCGTTTTTTTATTACAGAGAATCGCGGCAACACGATGGCAACGGAAAATAGATTATAGTGTTGTTTTCTATAAATATAAAAACGCAATCTAAATATGTATATATAAATATGTAGAAGTTTTTTTTTTATTATTAAATACTGAAATTCTAATTTTATTTGAATGAATTTTACTTGATGCAAACAGATGTGATTTTGAAAACAATAAAATATTTTAGGAGACGATGGACGGCATCCGAAAATAATAAAAAGAACGCAAATTATATCTAATTACTAAAATTCTCTCTGAGTTTTGTTTAGCAATAATTTTGTAAAAACATTTTTGGAAACACTTGGAAGTTACATAAAGTTTATTTGTACGAAATTATTTTGGTTTCAGCTTCTGGTTATATCTTTCCTTAAAATATTTTAGTAATTTTCAAAGTCACATGAAGAAGAGGTCATATACCCAACTCCTTTCTTTGACTATAGCCAAGCTTTAGAGAAAGCTTATACAAACCTTGATAAAAGCTTACAACAATCAAACAAAATGGAATTGGGTATTAATTTCTTCATTTTCTTGGTTTTAGGTCAAAAATATGGAAATGTACATTAATATGGACGTTCACTTTGATTTCAAAAGCTTTTTCACGTATACATATAAAAATATAAATTGTAAATGGTGTAACTTATAAGTAAATTGTTTAATAAATGATAAAATCATAATTCAAAATTTATAGTAACAATGTTTTGTTTATTAAACAAAAAAAATTGTATACCATTATAATTTATATTTTTACATATATCTTGAAAAAGCTCTTGAAATTAAAACGAAACGTCCTTAATGTACATTTCTATATTTTTATGACCTAGAAACCAAGAAAAAGAAGAAATTAATATCCAATTCCTATTTTGTTTTGATTGTTACAAACTTTTATCAAGGTTTGTACAGGCTTTCTCTAAAGCTTGGCTCAACATTATCATTCCAACCTTGTCATCTCGTTTTACAGACAAGCTTATGGGAACCTTGCCATGGTAACCTTATCACATGCTTTTACAGACAAGCTTACCTGTAACCTTACTTGGGAAAACTCTGTCCGTTGTCAACTAGCAAGCTTGTCATAACGTTGCAGTAAGCTTACACCCTTGCCATAACAAGCTTGCTGACAACCTTTTTCCCTTGTCGGAACAACGTTTAAAAAGGCTTGTATTAACCTTAAATTGTTATCTGGGTTTACTAATGATTCACGTGAATTTTTTTTAAATACTAGTAATACCAACATTTTAAAACAATGTGTAAAATTGAATGTTCTCTGTGGCTGTGAAAACAATTCAACAGAACATGTATTTGACAAAAGTTAAACAAGAGAGAAATATTACGAAGAAAATAAATGTGGCTACCATGGAACGTCGCAAAGCCGATGTACTCATATCATTTGAAGTTGAAGCAACAAAATGATAAAAATACGGAAAATAACTCTTTATTCCAACTTTAGACTCTTATAAATAATAAATTGGATAAAACGAAATTGGCAGGAAGTGTATGTTACTTACTTGTAATTGTTTTTCAATAATTTATCAAAATAATAATTATTACTGCACCTACCTCTTACGTAATAATTAGTGCGACATAAGCAATCAAAATGATTTTTTTACTGTAAATTCGTCACAGATTCGAGAAAAATTTAAGAGGCGTAATTTCTTTAAAATTAATTTCTACATCAAATGCGGTAAGAATTTAGATTGTTTAACAGCTCCGTATTACCGATTTTTGCTAAATTAAGGTACCCTTTATCCAGATCGTTGCCAATGAACTAATTGTGAAGTTTAAAATTGATCAAAAGTAATATTATTATGTTTAATAAATATCATTAAAATATCGTTTGGAATTAATTAATAAAACGAAAAGAAAAAAAATACCTGTATCTCGAAAACGAAGCGACATTTCAAAGAAATTTATACCACATTTTCGTCCTAAAATTTGGTGAGGAATATCCTCATTTAGTTTGTCACAGAGGTTAGGAAACATCCTGTATATTTGGTACACATACGCAAATATAATTCAAATTCAGATTCTTATCTTGTAATGGTAACAATAACAAACATTAACTCGTTTAATTAACAAAACATTGATAACGGCTTTCCTAAATGGCGTATATAATATATATTTATCCTTATTTTTATCGATAGTTCGTGCAGTATAGTTCTTAACTAAATAATATTATTACAATTTACATATTGTTGAATAGTTTAATTAATGTTGTTGTTTGAAAAAAAAAATTTTTTTACAGAATATCGTATTTGAAAATGTTAGGAAAATAGAGCCATAAGTATGTAATAAAACGCAAATAACCAAAAAAAAATATCAAAAAGAAAGTGCCCAGATAACAATTTAAGGTTAATACAAGCCTTTTTAAACGTTGTTCCGACAAGGGAAAAAGGTTGTCAGCAAGCTTGTTATGGCAAGGGTGTAAGCTTACTGCAAGGTTATGACAAGCTTGCTAGTTGACACAGGACAAGTTTTTCCCAAGTAAGGTTACAGGTTAAGCTTGTCTGTAAAAGCATGTGATAAGGTTACCATGGCAAGGTTCCCATAAGCTTGTCTGTAAAACGATATGACAAGGTTGGAATGACAATGTTAAGCCAAGCTTTAGAAGCCTGTACAAACCTTGATAAAAGTTTGTAACAATCAAAACAAAATAGGAATTGGATATTAATTTCTTCTTTTTCTTGGTTTCTAGGTCATAAAAATATAGAAATGTACATTAAGGACGTTTCGTTTTAATTTCAAGAGCTTTTTCAAGATATATGTAAAATATAAATTATAAATGTATACATTTTTTTTATTTAATAAACAAAACATTGTTTACTATGAATTTTGAATTATGATTTTATCATTTATTAAACAATTTACTTATAAGTTACACCATTTACAATTTATATTTTTATATGTATACTCGAAAAAGCTTTTGAAATCAAAGTGAAACGTCCTTATTAATGTACATTTCCATATTTCTGACCTAAAAACCAAGAAAATGAAGAAATTAATACCCAATTCCTATTTTGTTTTGATTGTTGTAAGCTTTTATCAAGGTTTGTATAAGCTTTCTCTAAAGCTTGCTATAGTCAAGGAAAGGAGTTGGGTATATGACCTCTTCTTCATGTGACTTTTGAAAATTACTAAAATATTTTAAGGAAAGATATAACCAGCAAGCTGAAACCAAAATAAATTCGTACAAATAAACTTTATGTAACTTCCAAGTGTTTCCAAAAATGTTTTTTACAAAATTATTGCTAAACAAAACTCAGAGAGAATTTAGTAAATTAGATATAATTTGCGTTCTTTTTATTATTTTCGGATGCCGTCCATCGTCTCCTAAAATATTTATTGTTTTCAAAATCACATCTGTTTGCATCAAGTAAAATTCATTCAAATAAAATTAGAATTTCAGTATTTAATAATAAAAAAAAAAAACTTCTACATATTTATATACATATTTAGATTGCGTTTTTATATTTATATAGAAACAACACTATAATCTATTTTCCGTTGCCATCGTGTTGCCGCGATTCTCTGTAATAAAAAAAACGACAACTATTAAAAAATTAAACAATACCAGAGATGGGAAGACGAGGGAAACGGCTATCAGTTTTCCAAGAGTCGACAAGTCGTCGTGGATATTATGAAAAGTAACTGTTTCCTTGTTACTACAAAATACAAACTATCTTATTTTACTATACTTAGTGGTTATTAAATAAAATACTCACCAAAATAATTTAAGCATTTCAGTCTTCTGGAAAGGGTTTTTTTAAGCTTTTCCCTGTTAGAGAATGATTTGCCGCAATATTGTCCTCTAGTGGCTTTTTTAGGATGTTTGATGTCAAACTCTTAACGTTCCTTCCATGGGTTGATATCAAATATCGAATCTGTAAATTTTTTGTTGAATTAATTCAATAAATGAACATGGTTTCGGACTTAAAAACAGGTAATAATTTAATAATATCAATTACTCACCAACTTTTTTTCTCCAAGAAGAGTTTTCAACTATTTGATGGTTTACTACTGTCATAGAAGCTTCTATATTCGCTGAAAAAGAATTTCATAAGTTATGAAATTGATTCTCCTCTTAATCCTTATTAGTTACCATATAATGCCTGTTGTATTGTGGCAGTCTGTTGGCCAAAACCTTAAACCGTATCCATTTTAGTTTCTAAACACTCTGCTATGAAAGAAAAATCTTCTAAGACCTTCCACATTACGCCTGGGTTTAATTTAATTTGGTGACGCTCATTACTGTAATCGGTTCCTAAAAAATATTTGATAACATTAGAATGATTTCTTGAAATAAGAGATACAAATACATATATATATATTCTTATTAATTATTACACTAAATTTATATGTGTATTTTGAATTTATTTAAAAATTCTATTACACTGTCATTAAAACTGAAAAAAACCTCAAACATTTAATTATTCATAATTTCTGAATTATATAAAATCAAATTATACTACAAGCTATCTAGTTAGCAAATATAAACTCTTTTTAAACTAAGTGCATTGGCTTATGCGCTTATGTGTAGAAAATTAGGTTAGAATTATATGCAATATTGTGGGCAATTGGGCAGACACAGTTCAATTCATCGGTTAGAATTATAAACTATTGATATTCTTGAAGCAACAACGCATATCTAGTAAAAGATATAAAATTAGGTAATACTTACTTTTGCATGAATGATGTTTTAAACTATTATACACTGAACAGCTCAACGCGTACAACACAACTGGACACAACAAATAATGGCGGTCGATGACAGAATAGCGGAATGGCGGTTAAACAAAAAAAAAATCAATACTCGATAAACGATTGACGCCGAATCACTCCGGAAATACACGAAGTCACCGTACCTTGATATAATAACTTTGTCGCAACCTTGCATTAACCCTAGCATTAACCTTTACTGTTAAGTTTGTCTGGACAAGGTAAAGTTTAAGCAAGTGCAAGCTTATCAAGCTTACGTGTTATCTGGGTGATGTTCAACATCACAACAACAAAAAAAAACTAGAAAAAGTTTCCAATATAGATTTTACAAATTGCCTATTATTATTCTATTGCATGTTTATCGTTGTTTGTTCATCGATGTCTTTTATGATTTTCGTGTTTTCTTATATAAAATGTACCATAGAATATTTGGAAATTTTTTTTATAAAAAATAAATTAAAAAAAATATACATACCCAGTAAACCAAATTCAAATTTCCCGCAATTATTTAACTTCAACTTAAAGGTATTCAAATAACTATTAATGTAATCAAAATCGTAGGTAATTTCGTGCTTTAATGTTGAAATTACTAAAAATAATTGAGGGAAATTTGAATTTGGTTTACTGGGTTACAAGAAATAAATATACTATTTTACCTCGAGTTAAAAAGTAAAGAAAAAAAAAACAAAAGTAGTAAACATGAATTTGAGAAGAAAGATAATACAAAAGAGAAGTCGAAAGGCCGCTTTACAGTTCACAATTTTGGTATTACGTGCAATACAAATAGCGCATGCGCATTCAATGGATTTCGATCGGCTGTGTGCAATCTTATTGGTATTGGACGGAATAGTTCTAATATTTCATGGCGCGCAATTTTATTGCACGCAATTTTTCGTATTGTGTATGTAGAATATTAGTTTTTAAGAAGTTGGTAACACGATAAGTAGTTGTGAAGTGAATTGAGAATAAACGTGTGAATACCTTTTTGAATGTGTACTTTTATTAAACAACCCACGAAAGACAACATGTATATGAAATATTAGAACAAGTTCTATTCCGTGCAATACCAATAAAATTGCACACAGCTGATCGAAATCCGTTGAATGCGCATGCGCTATTTGTATTGCACGCAATAAAAAAAAAAATGCGAACTGTAAAGCGGCCTTTAATGTGAATTGACCATGCAATTTGTAAAGATCGCAGCGTTTTTGCGAATTCCTAAATCAGAATTGCATTGTGAGGAATTGCATAGATGTAAATCTATTAAGCAACACTTTTCGACGTGTCGAAAATAATTGCATCAAAATGATAAGTGACACGACACGACACCTCTAAATTGTGCACTGTTGCAAATAAGTTATAAAATTGAAAATTTGTTATTTCCACACGTGACATTGTGAAAAGCAACGCAATAATTCCTCACAAATTGTGAAAAATACCTTTGGCGCATTGCATAATATTTCAAATCTTAGTACAGCTTTAATTTTTTGATTAAAACGACAATTCGTTTTGCCTCTATATTTTTATATCACCAGGGAAACTTCAGTCACATCATTCCACTAAATTATAAGAAGTATGCCTGGATGAACTTAACATCTCAACACCATAAATCCTGTAATCCCCGCAAAACTTATCATCTCACCACCAATCCTGTAATCCTTCTAATAACCATCCAAGACACATATTAACGCAATGTCGATTATAAATACTTTACTTAAAAATAAAAATCAGGATTAAGTTTTGTGAAAATATTACAATTTATTGATAATCTTAAAATAAATAGGTTCCCAGCTATACCATGACAATTTAATTTATTAAAAGAAAACGGCAAAAATAATCCGTTTTTTTTTTTAAACCTCTCAAATCAGATTCCGTGGATTTCCGATGGCTGCCGAACGAGCAAGTTTGGCGCGTTCCAAGGAATTGGCGGTTGGCTGGCGGGCAGATGCAAAATGGCTGTTGTTGCGTGAAGATGCGCGTCCTGACGTATTGCCGCAGCATAAGTTATCGAGCACGTGTTTGCTGATTTTTTGTGAATTAAACCGTGGCATTCCGTTTGTTGTTATTAGGAAAATCGACGTAGTGATACCAAAAATACAGATCTCGTCGTTATCGTCAGCACCGATGTTTATAACAAGGTAGGTGTAGAAATCAAACGGAAATAATCGATGTGTGGTGTGTCTTCGCTGGCTGCGATTATGTTTGAACGGGGGTTGAAAGAATTTTACTGGAGTACGGCAAATACGCGAATTCGTGTTGTGTTGAGTTTTAGAGAATTCCCACAATTTATTCGTTATGTGTAAGATTACATTTATCCATCATATCTTGCCTACAGAATTATTATATTCCCTAAAATTTGTTTTAATACTCCTACATTATTTGTAATATTATCTGTGATTTTAAAAGATTACTAGATTAATTTGCACATCATATACAACAGAAAAGTAAACATGAAAAACAATTATTGACGATCTAAAACTACCTACATAACGTATTTTTAGGCTTCACGATTCTTTGAAAAGGTTATAGGTATAGGCAAACCATCGGCGGAAAATCATTATCCACGCTAAATGGCTATAAAATCTTTACGAAGGGATCACTTTATTTAGATTTATACGTGGGTTAAAAGTTAACGCCATGATAGTTAATATTATATGTTATTTGTTGTCGTGTGGCTATAACTTCTTTTAATAAAATATTTTATTTGTTTTGAAATATAACTAATATTGTAAAGATTTCTTGTATATTTTACTACGTTACGCTAAACACTTAAAGAATTCAATTTTCACGCATTTCAAAAGGAAAGGTTAACAAATACCTAGTATAACTAGCCATTAAAATCGTGTTTGGACTATTTTCAAGTCGTTACTTTTCACAGTTTTAAAATTATACTTCGGAGCGTAATTATAAACCGAAAGGTGTTTATTATTTCTTCTTTTGAATTGCGTGGTTGCATGCGATGTCTGCATGTGTTTAAAAAGGACCAGATTTTTTAAATGTTACTCAAATATACATGGTTTGGAAATGTAAGTTAAATATATCCTGAATTTTAGGTTAAGTACAAACATTGCGTCTAAAAAAAATTACAGGTTATAAGAATACAGTATATTGCAATGTCGTCTAGGGATTTTTGGCGAGAAAAAATTTAAAAGAGAATTGAAATTTAAACTAAAATTTAGACTCGATTGCAGACCCGAATTCAAGTATGCAAGTCATCGTTCCCATTAAAATGTATCATTTTGTTTTATTTAATTACGAAATATTTGCAAAGTATTTTATTTATTTATTACACAGACTTGAATTAGTAGAGTACGAGTTACTCGATTCTCAAAACCATTAACTCGTCACATCACTACAAAAAACCGCTAATGTGACATACGATTTGTTGTCAAAATATTTTTTTTTGACAAGAATGATTTGTAAAAGATCTTTCTTGAAAAAAATAAAAAAACTTGTTTCCAGCAATTTATGGCTTTTATTTACTAGAGAGTACAATAACATGTTGCAAGATATCGGTGTGTTTTTATGATGACATAACCTAAAAACTCCATCTTTTTGTTTTAATGGTGTAAAAGGCGTTATTTCTGTGGTCACAAAAAAGTCATCATTCTATACAAATAATATACAAAAATCGGAGAGCTTTTATTCGCAAATAAATTTGAAAATGAAAGTTATTATGTGCCGATTGGTAACTCTTCTATAAAGCCTTACTTACAAATTGTCTGGTTGAATGACAATTAATTAAACATCGACAAATAATTTCAATAAATTGTTTATTGACAGTTCACTTAACCAAAACACCAAATTATCAAGATGACTACTAAATTGACATTGACGCTAAATGGTTCGTGAAATAATGTTTAGAAACACACCTATAATTACTACTTTTTTTGATAAGTCTAATATAATGTATTAAAAAAAAAGCTAACAATAAGAGCTATTTATAATATAATAAAATCATTCTTTCAAATCTATTCATGGCTTACGAATGAAGATAAAAGATAATTATTTTATTCACTACTTAGTATAATTAATTAAAATTATCTTTATCATGAGCTGAATTTAATAAATATTTGACCAACTCTGTCTTTGAATGCATGCAAATCCAGTTAGTAAATATCTGAATGAAATTATATATGTAATTTCGATATGGAATTATACTAATATCAATTTCTCTACGTCGATCGTAAGATTTCTAATAACATACACGAATGCATTTGCCTGTTTCATAAATATGCAGTGATTAGTGATTATGATTATATAAGTTTCGGACTTACATCTGTTTTGTAACTGCTAATCATACATATAATCGAATGTCGAAGACTTATTTATAGGTAGCAAAATTTACCGGCGACTGCACACTCCAAACTTTATTATCCAAGTAATTCTGGAAATTGGCAATTTATTTTATAGCGCTGAAGTAATTGGATTCTTTGCAATTAGTGTACGGACATCTAGTGGCTTATATTCGAACTGATATAAAATACTACACTATATTACAGAGTTCTAACTGTCAACTCGAGAATTATTTTTCTTAAAATTTCAATGCCGTTTTTTGATCTTTAAATTACAAAGTTCAGGTAAATGATAAATAATAAAAAGAAATAATGCATACACACTCAATCATACTGAATTATTGGGAAATTTAGAAATAAAATTATTAACTTGAAGTACATCCTGTATGTCTTAATCAATCGAGCAACATTTGTATGAGGGATGTTTTGCGCTCAATCCTGATGTTGTAGGATCTACTATTCCCAGTTTCCATTCTTAACGACTTACCCTGTATATTTTAACAGCCTGCTATAAAGTTTCTTTTAGCGTATTTTAACTTTTAATTCATTCATACTCGTTTACATTACGCTGCAGGAATAGATTAAAATAATTAAAACAGTTATCTCATCCGTCATTTCCTTAATACTCTCCCTGCATTTCCAAACATTAATCTAACCTAAAAATCTGCAGTAGACGGTAAATAAATTTACAGAAAGTAGAACATTCTTTTGTGACAACAAAACTACAACATACGTTCTTACCACTAGACAGGTAAATAGTTTTGTGATTTCAACTAAAGATAGTGGTAATAGCAGCAAGTATTTGAAGATATTTTTAACGGCAGACTGATAAGGCTTTTTATTTACTATACAGAGTATTCCACGTAACTGGTTCATTAAAAGTTTATGATGTTCTATTATTTACTTATATTTGAGATTTTGGCACCAGTATCTGTTCGATTGGAACTATAAATGTAAAATACCTTAACCAAAATATCACTTCCGGTTGACCGGAAATGGATGTCAACTTTCTTATTTTAAATAGAATGATCTAATTTTTTATTAATTTTTGGATTCTACAACTATAAATACGTCAGTTTTCATTAGCTATTCCTATAGTTACATGTTGCCGTTTTTGAGTTATTTAAATTTTTCTTTTTTTTTTTAGTCATAATCATTGCATCATTGAGAAATTAATATCTCGGTTAATACTGCAAGTAGAGACTCCAAATTTGCTATATTATGAATGTAGATATTATTCTAAGAAACAGTACGCACACTTTACATTCTAACATACAGGGTGTTCAAAACTGAGGAACAAAGTGACATATTTTCAAATGCAGAAAACTCATTTTTTTTTAAATAGAACACCCTGTATTTTAATTCGGAATTAGGAAGTAAATATCATCTCCTATCACTTTATATCAGCATTCCCTATACCTATCTTTAATAGATTTTGAGATATGAGCGACTTTTTGTTAAACAGACTAAGTAGCCCTATCTTTAAATGTTTGTAGCTGGCTCTGAAATGGATTCACGTCAAATTCATGTATTATTTTTGAATAACCATACAAGAATGTCTGTTCGAATAGTCATTTCTATTAATATTGCGTTGTACGAAAGTGTAATTACAATGATATACATAAACACTTTTGGTTAGTCAATGAATTTGACATTAATCCCATTCAGAGCAAGCTACAAACACGTAAAGATAGGGCTACTTAGTCTGTTTAACAAAAAGTCGTTCATATCTCAAAATCTATTAAAGATAGGTATAGGGAATGTTGATATAAAGTGATAGGGGATCATATTTACTTCTTAATTCCGAATTAAAATACAGGGTGTTCTATTTAAAAAGAAAGAATACTTAGTCTGTTTAACAAAAAGTCGCTCATATCTCAAAATTTATTAAAGATAGGTATAGGGAATGCTGATATAAAGTGATAGGGGATGATATTTACTTCCTAATTCCGAATTAAAATACAGGGTGTTCTATTTAAAAAAAATGAATTTCTGCATTTGAAAATATGTCACTTTGTTCCTCAGTTTTGAACACCCTGTATGTTAGAATGTAAAGTGTGCTTACCGTTTCTTAGAGTTATATCTACATTCATAACATAGCAAATTTGGAGTCTCTACTTGCAGTTAACCGAGATATTAATTTCTCACTGATGCAATGATTATGACTAAAAAAAAAAGAAAAACTTAAATAACTCAAAAACGGCAACATGTAGCTATAGGAATAGCTAATGAAAACTGACGTATTTATAGTTGTAGAATCCAAAAATGAATAAAAAATTATATCATTCTATTTAAAATAAGAAAGTTGACATCCATTTCCGGTCAACCGGAAGTGATATTTTGGTTAAGTATTTTACATTTATAGTTCCAATCGAACAGATACTGGTGCCAAAATCTCAAATATAAGTAAATAATAGAACATCATAAACTTTTAATGAACCAGTTACGTGGAATACCCTGTATACAGTGCATTCCAAAAAGTTCGATCAATAAAGGTATATTTTTTTGCTCATATTGTGATTGGAGATAAAGCTTCGTGATTCAATCACCTGTGTTTTCGTATATGCTTGAAATCTATCAAATTCGGTTTCAAAACAAACGAAGAAAAATGGTCTTATTTATTTAAATATGAAAAAAATGTTTCTGTAATAATCCCTGGAATATTACGGCATAAAGAAAAAATCTTTTCACCATTTTTTGACGCCCTCCTGTAAGTACCCTAATAGCCCAATTTAAATTTCCCGCAAATATTCTTAGTAACTTCAACGTTGAAACATAAAACTACCCACCATTTTGTACTATATTAGTAGTTATTTTGATGCCTTTATGTTGAATTCACTAACAATTGTGGCGGGAAATTTAAATTTGGCTATTATAGGGTAACTATTTTTAATAGTATATTAAAGTACGAGTTTCATAAGGCATGATTTTGTCGCACGAGTTCAAGTTTAGAAAACGAGCCGCAGGCGAGTTTTCTAATGAACGAGTGCGACAAAAAGCCTTATGAAACGAGTCCTTATACTATTTTTTCTATTTTGCATTATAAATTATAATAAATACTTAATAAAATCTCATTAAAAATGTTGAGTTTTATTTTTATATGAAGTTGGTCACATTGACATACGATTGACATTTGACGAATTCAAAATTCAAATTCGGCTATTTAAATTGTTTAAACAATATATTTCATAATATAGTCTCTGTAAACTGTAAAAAATGAGTGATACTGAGACAAATTTATCTTGTACGCCACCACAACTGCGTGAAATTGCGGATAACGCCGTCATAAATTTATTACCGAAAAAATCAAAGCAGTATATGAAAAATGCTACCATCAATTTGAACTATGGTGTACAGAATAAAGAATAATGTCAACACAATATCTGAAAACATTTATTGGCATATTTTGAATTACAAGGTAAAAATAAGAAATCTTCTACCTTATGGTCTATGTATTCCATGCTTTTCTTGCTTTCCATTTATAAAATACAGACATATCAAAATATATTAAATTACAAGCCTATTTAAAACGATTCTCTGAGGGATACGAGGCTAAGAAATCTAAAATTTTATGCATTGAAGATATTAATAAATTTATAGAAGAAGGTTCTGACGCATTGTATTTAGCAATAAAGGTACGATATTATTTGCAAAATGTAATTTTTTATGTAATGGATTTAATTTTAGATCGTTTTAATAATGGGTTACACAGGTGCCTGTAGACGAGATGAATTAACAAATATGTCCATACATGATTTAGAATTTACGAGTGATATTATTTTGGTGACAGTACTAAAACAAAAAATAATATCGTAAGAGTTTTTGCAATTACGGATGAAAGATGGTTACTTTAATTAAAAAATATGTCGCCCTGCGACCAAAAATATTAATCATTCAAGATTCTTCCTTACATATCGCAATGGTTATTGTATATCGTGCCGATTGGAATTAATACGATTGGCAAAATGCCTAAATTAATAGCTGATTTTCTAAATTGCCCAATTCAGAGCTTTATGCTGGACATTGCTTCAGACGTTCTAGTGCTACACACTTAGCAGACGCAGGCAGTGATTTCTGACTATAAAACGTCATGGTGGATGGAAGTCATCTGCGGTAGCTGAGGTTACATCGAAACATCTATGAAAAGTAAAGTGGCTGTAGCGCACAACTTATCAGGGCCAAGTACATCTGGTCATTCTAGAGTTATATCATCGAATGATTCTCAATCACAAGAGTCTACCATTAAAGCCAATAACATAACTCAGCAAAACTTTGTTACGAAGAATTTGCCTGGCATAACAATACATGCTCAAGATACTTGTTCCGTCAGTGTAAATGTATACAGTAATTCCACGTTTCATAACAATAACAATGTAAACTAAATTTGTATAGAATTTTTGATTAAAGTATTTACAATTTACATGCATTAAACGTCAATTTTGCTTTCTGTCATAATGTATTCAATACAGCCAACCTATAGAAATGAAAAAAGGCGTATCACAATGAAGCACTTTTCGATACGCAAAAGCGTGTTACAATTGCGTTTTTATGAACGCAAAATAAAAAAAATCATTTAAACACCTTCAAAGTAGTGTGAAAACAAGTGCACAGAAATTTTTAATAGTAATATTTGATGGTGTAATTATTTTTGCCTGATATTAAAATCATTGAAAGTAAATGGTAGTTCTTTTTTTTTGAACGATTCTTCAATCTTCAAGCAAATGACTGTTTCCCCTTCATATTTAACAGTTAATTAAATTTTCTTATCTTTTATTTTATACGTTTCAACTATATACAACTTTGACATGGTTATTAAACCAAAAAAGTTTGTTTTTATTCACAATATTGAAATAAAAATCCCGTATATGGATCTAACTTATTGAAAGCGCTGTATATTTTATATTTAAGATATTGCATCGTTAGGATGTATGATGTGCCAAAAAAAAGATGCATTAAAACATTACTTCTACTTGCGTACAAGTTAAATTATTGCCTTTTGTTTATTTATGCTGTCAACACGCAGTTAAATTTTTATTACTTTCGGATATTATCAAGAATAACTTTATATGATGCGAATATAAATGTTTGCTCTGTTTGAATTTTAACATTAAACTGCCATTATTTTTAACGCAGCTTTGTTTTTATTACTAACAAATACATAAATTTAATAGCCGTGCGTAATTGTACGAATTATAAGAAGTTATATTATGTAGATATGATCAGAATGTATGGATATTGTAATTATATTAATTAAAAGCCAAACATAAATGTACATAGCTTCGGCTTAAAGTAATATCTTCTCAACCTTGACTCCTGTTTGGACGTTGTCAGAATAAATATAGTCATAAAAAGCGAATTGTATGTTTGATTACTATATTTGCTATGTATTTTTGAAAGAATGACATTGGACCAAAAAGAAAATCCAGCCAAACAGTAAGATAGTAAAGTATTTGTCTCGTATAAAAAAGCCAGACAAATATATTTTGCATTTAGTAAGCATTTTTAACTAATCCTGCAAAAATGTCTTTTGTTGTTTTAAAACATGGTTGCTGATGACACAAAAGAAAATTGTCAATCAAATTGTAAACATGATCAAAATCATTTAGCACATATTAGTAAGCAGGTGAGTTTTCAAGGTTACTTATTATGGTATATGAGACTTGTGACGACTTAATATGCAATGTTTACAAAAAAATATTCTATAGGTAATTCATAAAATGGTTTTCATAAGTTACATATTTGTCATATATTTTAAACACGTCACATAGTTGTTAATTCGTAATTTCTAAGATTGTTTGAATAAGGAAACATCGGGATACGAAATTTCAGATTTCAATGAAACTGCACAGTAAAGAATTCAGGTAATTTTTCTTGGTAAAAATCACTTTTTTTTTATAATTTTCCACATTGAATGTGGGCACCCAGGCCTGAAGTAATGTTGGGCTGTATGGGTGTAGAATGCCGCCAGAATCACGTTAGAATGTTTATTGTTCGTCGGAGACCACGTCTTCCACACTATTTTCTTAAAAAAAAAAAAAGATGTGATTTTTTTAGGTTATGTCATCACAAAAAACACGTCGAAATCATTGAAAAACGAACGCATTTATCAACAAACAATCGTTGTAACGAGTGTTAAACTGCTTCAATTAACTTATTTTCTTGAAATAACACCAAAAAAGTATACGTTTGTATTCACGGTGAACTGCCGCTTTGACTAGGAGTTTTTTTTTATGTTGGTACGTTGGTGGCAAATATAATACATGAAAAGGTGTTATTTCAAGAAAATAAGTTAATTGAAACAATTTAATAAACGGTTATAACAATTATTTGTTGATAAATATGTTTTTTTTTCTTCAATATTTCGACATTTTTTCTGTGGTGACATAACCTAAAAATTGCATCTTTTTTGAAGAAAAAAGTGTGGAAGACGTGGTATACAGACGAAAAATAAACACTCTAACGTCATTCTGGAGTCATTCTACACCAATACAGCCTAAAATTACGATATTCAGAGCAACCGGGCTATTCTTCATATTTCTTCTTTATTAAAAAGAAACTCACCCACACACTAAAAAAGTTAGGTAATTTTTCTGGCTAAAAATCACTTTTTTTGATAATTTTCTGCGTTCAATGGGGTAAATGTACAAAATGTAGTATTTGTACGTAGATACAAAATAAAATAAAGCTTAATTCAGAAACTATATTTAAAATAATAATTGTCAACAAAATAATAAAAAAAATAAATGTCTATAATATTCTATACTTAATCAAAAACGTACACTGTAAAGGCTTCGAAAAATGTAAAATGGCTGTCTGATGACGCGCGAAGGTGATGCGCAGAAAAGTCTTATTTTCGTACTCTTGTGAACATACTTAACATATACCATGGTATCTAGTATCGTATCAGTGTTAGTCGAGTCTTGACGCGTGATAGTACAATTCTCCTTAAGCGTTTTACGCATTGTAAATGTAATACTATGTCGGGCCTAGAAAATCTCAGAAAACGATCATTGTTTCATAATATAGAAAAGTATATCGGTGAATTCTAGGATTTACATTATGGTGATGTCAAAATAGTTTGTTCAGTGTGCGATGAACAGTTATTGTGTTGGCACAAATCGGACTACACATTAGTGATGGTGCATCTGATCCGTTATCTACCTGTAAAGGGTTTATTTATAAATTATTTTAATTATGCGTGTGTTACATCTGTAGATGTTGAATAGTCTTTTCGAAAATATAAGCATGTTTTATTATCGCACCGAAAGGGGTTTAGTTGGAAAAATCTTAAAAACATTTAATGCATTTCCGCTACTTAAATAAGTTAAGGGGCGTACATATAATATTTATAATTAAATAAATAAATAATTTTACTCTTTCCCAGCACTGTACTGTATACTTGTGTTAAACGTTAATGTCACATGCATACAGGATGTATCATATATAGAGGTAAATATAATAATATGTAGCAGCTGTAATCATATACGATCAAAAAGTCTTAATGCACAGGGGGTCTATCTGTAAGCATTAACGAGAAAAAAAATATTTTGTAATTGCCGTGGGCTAGAGCCGCACCTGTGCCCAACCTAAATGCTGTCCCGATTATACCCCCACATACCACTATCATTCAGCCATTATCGCTGTTAGTTTTGTGTGGATCGCCGCTTGGAGTGCAAACCACTTCGAACATTTTATTCAAATTCTTCCCGTCTCGAAAAAACGATCCTTTTCCAGGACCATCATGATTTCATATAAAGAAAATCGAAGCTTGATGCATCGGCAAAAGCACGGGAATGTATAGATTCATTTTCGCGCGACATCATAGTAAAAAGGCGTGTTTGCAAATTTTCTGTATCTACAGTTATTTCTGTGTAATTCCATTCAATTCATTTTGCGTTATTTGATTAAATAAATCCAAAAGAAATAACTCCGATTCATGTGGTACCGTTTATTAACAACTAACTCTCGATTCGACAAAGCAAAAGAAAAATATTTACGTTTTTTGTAACTACTAGGTCGCATATCCGGTGAAACTCGAACGTCTTATCAGGATATTAAAAATAATACTTAAAAATAAGACTTACGTAGAATGCTCTTAATAAAAAAGGAATGTTTATTTTATAAAAAGAAGAAATTTAAAGTGCCTTAGTTTTGCTATTTTTACAAGGGCCTTTATTTATTCAGAATGACGTTAAATGAACTTACGGCATACCATTAAGAATAATACTAAATGAGTGCAACGCATTTATACATAATACCACGTTTAGCGGGTGCTTAACATGACGTTTCCTTGCATCAGGCCCGGACTAAAGAATTTTTGGCTCTAAATTTACTTTTTTTTATTCTTTAATGATGAAATCCGGTTTCGGTGGGTTTCTGCTTTATATGTCGTGTAGTTAACACCCAGGCAAAATTTACTTTTTTATTTGATACAGCCTGTATATGAAACTTAGTACTGAGCTGGCGCGCAGACGAAAGTTGACCACTCTAGTTACGATTTTTAAAGGTTATTATATCAATCTATTCTCCCTTCAAACAAATTCCTTTCATTTTTCATTGTTGTTTTTAATTAATCATGTAAAAACAGTTACTGAGACTAATGCCAGCTTACAGAATGTAAGTAACCATGTTATAACCTGTTCAGAGATTCATACGACATATGATCGCATGATAGAACGAACATAGAAATTTAATTGCGCTACGACGAACTAAACTTAACCCCTTTACAAACGTAAAACACACGGTAAAACATTCACACATAAGTGAGGGAGGTTTTGTGCGTCCAATCAACGTTTCATCTGTGTAATTAAGCGCACTGGTTAACGTCGAATACGGGTGCGAAGTACTCGGTGTTGTTCAACTCTGTTAAAACGGGCATTTACATATATACGTCTATAATACGTGGCGATACATTTCTACCTACTACTTATTCACGCTTTATACACTGTGGAGTGGTAACAGAGTATATGCAACAACCTGATTTTGAAGACCGCACAAAAGCTGTTTCAATAGGCCGGAAAGTTAAAGTTTCTCGTTGAATGGATACTCAGACAGCGATGTACTTCGTTGATTATCGTTGAGTATGTACGTTTTTTCATTTTTTTTGTTTTTGAGATACTTTCTGAGAATATTACTGTATGTACTACAGCTCTTACAAAAAAAAAAGTTAACAACCTACGCGAAAATGTATGTGGGGAGCGCATTTAGGATGGACTATAGCTTTTACTATGACTGCGGCTTATCGGTGTAAACAGATGTTATGTATGATTCGTTGTGTATTTATGCGACACAGGATTTCTTGTTTTTATCATTTAGTTTTTGCTATTAAGACATAAACAAGCACGCGTTGAAATAATGTTTTTATGTATTTCTCGGTAAAATAGATTTTCTGTTTCTGAATGTTCTTATTGATTTATTAGAATGCCTTATTTCGCATATATACGGGCAATATGGAATATAGTAGATAGACAAGTTTCTTTCTTTAATTTTCGTAATTTTTTAATTGTAACATCTAGCAATAAGTGAATTTGAATATAATAAAATATATAGTTTTCAATAGTAAATGGAAGGACATACTTTGCTGTAAGTATATCATATAACATGTGATCGTAATAAAAAAATTGTTTTCCGATACATTTATTTTATTACTTATTACCAATTTAATGAGCGAAGTTAGCTACATACAAATTTCATACATTAAATGAATTTTCTTGACATTTAGCGACATTGGCGTGCGTGTTGTAGTATCTTTTGATTATTTATCTTATAATTTTTTTCAAATCGTTTATATTTACATCTAATATCACAACATAGTTTTCTGAATACTCTAAGAAAATAAGAGAATTTATCTGTGGTAATTAGCTCAACAAACAGGTAAAAATCAATATTAACATTAAGTGAAATAGTTTATTACATTTTATAATTTTATAGGCTTATCATACACTTTAGCGCAATGAGCTGTCAAAAGAAAGTTACATTTTCATCCTATAAAGTTTCTACGGTACAGGAATTATTACCATTAGATCACGATAGGCGATTGGAATATTGTCATTGGTTTAATAACAATTTAAGGGACAATGATTTGCTAAACAAATCATTTTTCTCAGATGAAGCTTGGTTTTATCTAACAGGCTATATCAATTTACAAAACTATGTATCTGGTCTGCAGAAATATCCACACGAATTTCGAGAAACGCAATTGCATCCATAAAAGTCGGAGTTTGGTTAGCTATGTCCAGGCAACGAATAATAGGGCCAATTTTCTTCGAGGAAACTGTAACAGCCCAACGTTACCAAAGATGTTGGAATTGTTTATTGCAGAGTTACAAGAAAATAAGCTTGAAGCAGGTTATTTCAGCACGATAATGCTCAGCACATACTGCTCGACAACCTGCCAATATCTTCAACAGTTTTTTGCTGACAGGTTCGTTAGAGCACAAAGATGGCCACCAAGATCGCCTGATCTAACCCCATTAGATTACTTCATGTTCGGCTATCTAAAAAATAGGATCTATAGAAACCGCATGCACACCATAGAAGAACTGAGAGATGCAGTTTTGTCACTTAATAATTATACTAATTGTATGTTATAATTTAAAGTAATAAATAAATTTAGTTAAACACCAGTTAGTACTGAATTGTAAAATCATAATTTAGTAAAGTTAAATTAATTACATTTAATTTTTACAAGCAGAAACACCAATCCATAGTCGTTTATATAATGCGAGTTCAAATATAGGTTACGTTTCCTTATTTATGAAGATCCGTTTACTTTCTTGTGTTCCAACACTGACTTAGTTCAAACCTTCATTACAAACACGCGGCATATACCTACACCCTGTTACTATCTATGTCTATGTCGGAATTGACAATCATTTTGAATCTCTGTGTACTTTTCAATAGTAAATGTAAAGATATACTTTGCTAGTAACGTATCATACATATACACATGTGATACTGTAATAACAAAATGTTCTCACTATAAATTTATTTTATTGTTTTATCTAATTATAACATTTGCATAAATTCATTTCTTCAATCTTGAAGCATCCAATGTCTCCAGTCCCCATTATTTTCGACTACTTCCTAGAAGTTCTCATAGTTTATCTACATTTTCTGGAATGAAGTCTTTATATATGTATAAATATATATTCTGCTTTAATGCAGCTCAAACATTTTCAATAGGA
The DNA here is from genome assembly GCA_004143645.1 of Protaetia brevitarsis. Classification (NCBI taxonomy): domain Eukaryota; kingdom Metazoa; phylum Arthropoda; class Insecta; order Coleoptera; family Scarabaeidae; genus Protaetia; species Protaetia brevitarsis. The sequence goes on from RXPK01000784.1 coordinate 38,700, forward strand.
CTTAAGTCCGGACTATTTAGAGGCCAGGTCAATACTTGTTAAATAAATGTTTGCGAAACGTATCCATTCTTGCACAATTTGCGATTTCTGCACGGGACAGTTATTGTGCTGAAATACAAAATTGTTCCCATATTTACCGATGACACCATCAGATTTATAAGAATGCCTTGATTTCTGCAACACCTATACAGCTTTCATTTCAACTATTCAGTTTCTATTCTAATTTTTTTACTATTAAAAATATAAGAAAGACCTAATATTAGTGTCGAGAAATACAATCGCAGGCAAGAGTTAATTCCAATTTATTTTTCAGTATTATGTTGTAAAAAAGCAATGAAAAGCCAACTATTTAGGAAGTACTGAGAGATAATAAAAAAATTAAAGTTATAGTTCAAGTGCCTGGACTACAGGTGCCCACCTTAATTTAAAAAAAAAAAATGTCAGTGTCAGAGAATGAGTGAATCCGCCATGTTGGCAAGGAATGAGAGAGTACGTCAAGTATGTTGTCAGGGAATATACAGTATCAGTGTTAAGAAGTATTGTAGTGACTAATAAAAAGTTTTTATACTTTAAAATAGAACTGTGTGTTTTACATTAATAAGTTTACACTAGTTTATTAATCAACAAGAAAAATGTTCCATAAAAAAGCTTTCTCAACAACGAAAGTATTCAAATCATTCTCTCATAATTCTCATATTCACACCGACATATAATTGACATAAACGAACTTTGTTTCTTTGTAGTGATAGGGAAATGATTTATGTTCTCTTGTCATAGATCGATTGCCTCAGTTTCGAGTAGGATAGATATGATATATTTAGTGATAATATCGAATAATAGTTATTGCATTCTTCATAAATTGATGGCGATCGCACATCGTTCAATCATAAGATAAAATGATATCATTGTCATGTTTATACCTATAATACCTAATTTTGAAGTTTTTGCCGAAATAAATGTTTGTTTTTTTTTTTAATTCTACTTCCTGCAAATAAGAGCATGTGCTGCTTGCATCAATCATCTCAAAGTTTGAGATAAATATGCACGAGAAATGTTTATGTAAGGAGATGATTTGTGTTTGAGTGTATTGGATTTCGATCAGAAACGTATTTTGGGGAAATCGTTGAGAAATGTACTTGTTGTCGGCTACTGAAATGGAAAAGATAAAAAAGAATGACGGAGTATCAAACGTGGAGGACATCGGGACAAAGGATGTCGTTTTGATATCATTAGGCGCTTTGTAAAGCGGTTCTTTTGTTGTTATTATTATTATTTTTCAACAGGGAATATTATTTTCTTTGCCTACAATGGTAAACTGATCTAGAGAAAATAAATAGAATTGTAGAGGTAGATACCCTTCTACTTTATTAATTTTATACCTACTAAAAAAAAAAAGGTCTATGGTCATTGTCAATAAATTTGTTTTGAATCGGTCGAAAATTAATTTGAGGTTATGTTTGATTTCGTTTATAGTATACAGGGTGATTCTCAATATATGCGACAAACTTTAAGCGCTGATTCCTGGGGTTATTTTGATCATAAAAGTTCATAAGAAATATGTCCAAATCGCTTAGTTCTAAAGTTGTACAATGTTTAATAGTAAGTTAACATAATTAATGTTTTATAATAAATTAACAAATAATTAGTAAAACAAAATTAACTTATACTAACTGTTGACAATGACCGCCCCCAACTGCAATACAAGCTTCTATCCTCCGTCGTATTGACTGGCGAGTCCGTTCTAAAATACAAGGAGCATTTCGAATTGTTCGAAAAGCTGCGATAATAAGATTTCTCAGTTCATCGACATTTTCAATGGAGTCGTATACCTAAACTAATGATTTAAGGTGACCCAGAGAAAAAAGTCAAAGAATTAAGTCTGGAGACCGAGGAGGCCACGGTTGTGGACCTCCCCGCCTATCCACTGATCTGGATACGTATTGTCCAAAAACTCGCGAGCAACTAAACTAAATGGGCTGAAGCATGTCATGCATAAATACATTTGTAATCTTAATTGCAACGGAACTTCTTCCAGCAGTAGTGGTAGCTCCTCTTCAAGAAAATGCGGTATACTCGCCATTTAACCGCATCGGTAAAAATGTGGACCTATCAAATGACTCCACAATTCTGGCCCACACATTGACAGAGAATTGATGTTGATGACGGGCATTCACTAGTTCGTGCGGATTTTCTTCGGACCATATGTGATTATTATGAAAATTAATAATCGCGTTTCTATAGAGAAAGTAGCCTCGTCGGTGAAGAATATTTGAGCCAAATAGTCAGAATTCTGTGCGATTTTGTGTTGCATCCACTGACAAAAAGCCATTCTTTGCGGAAAATCTGCCGGCAAAAGTGCCTGCACCCGTTGAATGTGATATGGATACAACAGTTGATATTTCAATATTCTCCAAATTGTGGCCTGACTAATGTTTTAAGCAAACGCAATTTTTCTGGTGCTTGTAGTAGGATGTTCTTCAATTTCATTTAATACCATTTCTTCAACTTGTGGAGTTCTCACTGTAGATGGGTGCCCGTTGTCAGTCGTCCGTTTTTTTTTTTAATTTCCCGTTTCACTAAGACGTTGGTGAAGACGGGCAAATATTGAATGATGCGGGATGATACGGTTCGGGTATCGTTCTTCATAGAGACGTCTAGCAGCACGCGAATTTCCATTGGCAAGACCGTAAACGAAATGCATATCACACATCTCAGCATTCGTGTAATTCATTTTAGAAAACAGAAACTGGCAATAAACTGAATGAATACTCTGACAACTATTGACAAATATTGAAATGACAAATAAACAATTCCCTCCCAACACAATAGTTTTTGAAGAATCAACTGTGATATTTATATCGTGTTAGTCATAGTTCATAATTTATTATTAAACATGCAATAATTTTAAAACTAAACCGTTTTGGACATATACTCATATGAACTTTTATGATCAAAATATACTCGGGAATCAGCTCTTAAAGTTTGTCGCATATATTGAGAATCACTCTGTATATGGATTAACCACGATCTGCTGGTGCCACTTATCTGACTTTTTTTGGGAGCTTACCTTCGGTTGCAGGATTGCGACAGCAAAACGTCAATCTAATTTAAGTGAATGCCATGTTGACAAGTATCAAACTTAATATTTCGCAAAATTATTCTGAATAACCTGTTTGCTTCGTTAAAAAACCGAGCTTATTAAGGCATTTAAAGTTATATTTCACAACTTATTAGATATTCCAGTTGTATAATTATTTGGTTAACAGTTTTGTACTATTTAACTATTTAGTTTTGATATAAACCAGGTTATCATCAGCTGTGTCCTCCATTACTATCATTTTGACGTATCAAGAAAGTAGTTCTCATGTTCTCAAACGTCATGCAGATGTCGCTTCTTACCAGAATCTGGTGTCACATTCAATTCAATGCAAATTTGAATGATTCGACAGGACGTATAAAGCAAATTGTGTAAGTTATCAAGCAGATCGTGGGATTAATAATTAACAGGTAATTATGACGTTTAAACAGGCACTAAATACCGTGCTTTCAAATACTTCCCTGATTAGAGTAGACGATGCTTTTCTTTTAACAGTTGGGTACAGTGCATGCACACACTAATCAGGTTGTATGCCACCAAAATGTGTACAAAAAATAATAATTAAATAATTAATATATATAATTTGAAGTCCCGTTTTGTGTGATAACCATATTGTAAAATGTCAGTATTTATCTATAAAAACTACAAGATAAAAGTTTTAACTTAATTCAATCCGTAATTATTTATAATTAAATCGCATTTCCAGTGATCTGAAGATGGCAGTTCCAAGCCGGAACTAGTAATTGTATATTAATATATTTTCTGAACGAAGGAACGAGTTTTTTTTACACTTTTCTCCCTTACAATATTCATCGTTCATTGGATACAACACATTTTCTTTTTACTTTAAGAAGAGATTTTATTGTAAAATATTTAATATATCTGGCAACCCTGATTTCACAACTACAATTATAATTCATAATATGACAAAAAGTTTTTAACAAAAGCTAGCTGTTGCAGTTTCCTAAAAAATCAACTGCCCTCACTCTTTGTAGAACATATATAGAGCACGAAATCCATATCTGAACGATCACATCTGAGGTAGGTTAAATAGTTGACATACTTGAAATTCGTGCGAAACAGTGGTTGGGGGAAGCAGGCGTGCCATACCAGGATTCCTCGAGTGACACATTCCAGATGTTGTACAACGTACAATAAATTCTCTTCGCAAATATTTTAATTTGGAACATTTATGTCTTGATATAAAATGAATCGCTTTAAAATAAGATAAACATTGCTACAACTGTGAAAATTGACATTGACGTATTACAAAATTCGATTTTATTAATAATGATACTCAATACTTTATTTATAGGTGACAAATTACAATGCATGCCTATAATATTTCGATGAATTATTTTTTTACTCCCTCAAAGTAGGAACGTTTATGAAAAGCGACGGTGTTTACTTGGCTTACTACCAATTAAATCGAGTTCAAGACGTGTTACCCTTCATCACTTGATGATGATGATACGGTAAATTGGGCTAGCTAATGCAACCGTTGTTAACTGACAAACATGTTATGTTACCCCGGTAGAAAGGTTAGATTGGTGGCATTATTTAATTGAACGAATTTATGACGCTCTTTATGACAGAAGATTCTACAATCATACCGCGTGTCAAAGATCGTCTTCTCTTAAATCGTTTATTATTCCAAACACATACATAATACAGGAGGTCAATTACTAATTAGATTATTCCGAGTTGAGGACCATGACTTTAATCATTTAAGTCACAGGAGATAAAGATTGAATATCGATCATTTTGTCCGTGTATTATTTAAATAGATAAAAGAGTGAGTACAATTTAGGACAAATCTAATAATGACTGTTATATTAATACAAAGATGTTAATGTAGTTTTAAAAATAACTTTATTGAAACTATAATATGCCTATATCAGGCCTGTATTAAGGCCGTTTTACACCTAGCTATTTATTGCACAATTTATTGGCCAATTTAAAATTTTACGTATATAACAGGTATTTAATCCGTGTAAAATTTTACGTGTATAACACGGATTAAATACGTGTTATATACGTAAAATTTTAAATTGTGCAATAAATAGCTAAATGTAAAACGGCCTTTACCTTTACACACACTGTCTCCCTCTCCTCAGTGCTACCACTCTCTCAGGGGTGCCAACTGTTTACATATATATATATATATACACACTTATACCAATGACGTTGTCTGTTATTGAAAATAAAATTGGCGCGAGTTAATTGGAGTAAATGAATGCATTTCATGTGGAGTAAGTCTACGTTCTTAAGTGCACGTATTGTTCGGATATTGTTGACGAATTGTGAATTAATTATTCCCCGGAATACCGAGTTCGCTTAAGTATGTTAGAGGTTTATGAACTAATATAAAAATAACCTCTAACAAAGTTTGACAGAATCGATATAGTAAGGAGCTAATTAGTGTTAAAAATAAATTGAGTTAGATTCTAATTCTCTGCTCAAAATCTAGTTGGGTTGATAATTTTTGCTACAAAATTGAATTAAAGTAATTTATTTTTTTGGTCTTAACTTCAATCTGGTTGGCGCTTCTTATTCAAAATTCTCATTAAGTTAGATTGGGGATTTTTCCTAAAAATCAATGAAATTTCTTTGGCGCAAAACTCAATTCTATTTACAATTTTTTTCCAGAAGTTAGAATGAGTTGTTTTGCCATAAATTGAGTGAAGTTGACGTTTTTTTTAAACGCAAAATTCAGTTAAGTTTGAGTTTGAGTGATAGTTTTTTTCCAAAGTGGAATTTAATTACAGTTTCTTTGGCATAAATTCCGTAGGGTTAACCATTGCTAATAGTTTTTTTAGCCAAAATTAAGTTTGTTTGGCGTTTTTTTTTTTTTTTTTTTTTTTTTTTTGTAATCCTTAATTGTAATCGAGTTCGGCACCATTCAGTGAGTCCTCTACATTATAACCAATCTTATTAAGATCTTTTTTTTTATATGGTGCAATGTTTTAGAGGTATTCCGTTGTCTCAAGATAATAATAATAAGAATAATGATAATAATAATAGCGTTTATTGTCCAACAGAACAAGATTCCAATAATAGAACAAACTAACAAAAATAAAATAACATTAGTGTGCGTGCAATAATACATTTGAAACAAAAAAATATTACAAAAATAAAAGGGTAATAATTCAAAACAAAAAGCCAACTAATACTACATAACAAACTATAATATAAATAAATCGGAAATGAATACGTCAAAAACTGAAAGAAACAAAATTATTATAGCGTATGAAATATTAAAAAAAAAAGTAAAAAAAAAGTAATTATTACACACTTATTTATTTATAGTTATACTTGATTGGAAAGGGTCACTATATAATAAGTTGGCGTTTCTGTACGTATGGCTTAGCGGGGCCTTGTAAAGAATATTAGTGCCAGCCCTAATACTGGCAAATGTAGCCCATGACCTAGAAAGAACTATAGTTAGGGACAAGGAAAGATATTTGACTTAGAAGCGAGGTGAATCAACACTGCCATTTCTTAATTTTAAAAGAATTTGGCACTGGCTGCATCTCTTCTCTGAGAAGAGGACGAGGTCATGTCTATGCAGCAAGAAGGTATAATCTGTCGCCGCGGGCGAAAATGCATCAAGTTTAAACGATAAGTATTTTATAAATCGTTCTGAACTCGCTCGATGAGCAGCTGTTGGTAAGATAGTGCCGATACCAAACAATAGAGTATACTCTAACTTGGACAGCAAAATGCATAAAATAACACTTTGATTGTTAAAATGTTAGAGAAATCTCTACAAGACGTATAATGAAACCTAGAGAGGCAGAAGCAGACGAACACATGAAGTGATGTGAGGGGAGAAAGTAAGTATTGATCGAAAATTACACCAAGATCTTTAATTGCGTAACCTAGGTATCTCTAACTGGTGAGCTACTGTATCTGAAAATGAAGGGGGGTTCATACTTTTGGTGAAGGAAAGTATCGCACACTTGCTGATATTTAAGCATATGCTGTTAGTATTACACCAGTCCTCAATGAATTCCTCTGCAAAACTAAGCAATCAGTTATAAATGTTATACGACTATAGATCTTAAGGTCATGCAGATGCCAACACTTTGCAATCCAATCTGTCCAGGAGGTCATTAAGATATAAATTAAAAAGAAGCGGTCCTAAGTTGGAGCCTTGGGGCATCCCAGATGAAACTTGAAATGGAGCAGATTTAAAACCATTAAGCTGAACATAAAGATAAAAACCTCAACCCCTGTATATAAAAATACCAAAATAAAAATATGGTAGCAGTTCTTCTATCTAAAATTAAGTGAATTTGTGTTTTTTTTTAATAAATTCAATTAAGTTAGCGGTTTTCTAACTCAAAATTAAGTTAGATTGAATTTTCCCCCAAAATTGAGTTCGATTGGGGCTTTTTGCCATAAGTCCAATTAGGTTGACATTTTTTTTTTGTTTGAAATTGGGTTAAATGGCATTTTTGCCCAAAATCTAGACAGCCTTGTTTCTTTTTTTTGACATAAATTCAATGAAGTGACAGATTTTTGTCAAATTGAGATAGGCCTTTAATTCTACCTCTAAAATTGGCGGCTTTTTGTTGCATATTTTACTTAAAATTAAATTAAGATTAACGGGTTTTTACCAAAGATTTTATGAATGGATAGTTTAGCAAGTAGTTGGTTGCCAAAAATCGAGTTAGGTTGGTGTTTTATTTTAACGCGACTAAACGTTAAGAAGTGTTATCTATGCGATATTATAATTGTATACTTATTTTACGATGTTTACTTTTATTATTTATTATATTTTAGCCTTTTAGCCTTTTTTTAATATTCCAACTCTTCCCCGTCCTCAATTTCTCTAATAAATCCGCACCACCGAAGTTTCACTGGAAACTCCGTAACAGATAAACTAATTTCATCGGCTGGCGGGAAATTATCAGGGCACCCGGCAGTCGCAAATTAGAGAATTTAGCTGGTATAGGGTTGAGCTCGAGCGTCGCATAGGAAATTATGTCAAAGACGAACTCGCTCGCTCACTACTAAATGAAAATCAATTTAATTTTATTCCATTTGGTGTGGATACTAGCTACGTAATTATGGGTAATAAAATTGGGAATATTAGGGTATTGTATTATTATATTTAAATAATACTTCTTATCACAGCAACTTTTAAATATATGTAGGTATTAACAGAAACTTAATGGAAGTTTTATTTCTTGCGCGTTTATTTAATATTTACTTATTCTGATTACTGATCAAACCAATACGGGCACAATGTAATACATTTGTGGGTTATTACACAGGTCATTAGCAACAAAGTAAATAAAAAACACAAAAATGCTATGAAATTCAAAATGATTGTCGTAATAAAAAAACTGTTTTCCGGAAAAAATTGTCTATACTTATTACCAATTTAATGAGCGAAGTTAGCTACATACAAATTTCACACATTAAATCAATTTTCTTGACATTTAGCGACATTGGCGTTCGTGTTGTGGTATCTTTCGATTATTTATCTTATAATTTTTTTCAAACCGTTTATATTTACATCTAATATCACCAACAATAGTATTTCTGAATACTGTAAGAAAATAAGGGAATTTATCTGTGGTAATTAGCTCAACAAACAGATAAAAAATCAATATTAACATTAAGTGAAATAGTTTATTACATTTTATAATGTAATAAACTATTTCATCAGTTACATTAGTTACATTTTCATCCCTATAAAGTTTCTACGGTACAGGAATTATTACCATTAGATCACGATAGGCGATTGGAATATTGTCATTGGTTTAATAACAATTTAAGGGACGATGACTTGCTAAACAAATCATTTTTCTCGGATGAAGCCTGGTTTTATCTAACAGGCTATATCAATTCGCAAAACTATCGTATCTGGTCTGCAGAAAATCCACATGAATTTCGAGAAACGCAATTGCATCCCGTAAAAGTTGGAGTTTGGTTAGCTATGTCCAGGCAACGAATAATAGGACCAATTTTCTTCGAGAAAACTAACAGCCCAACATTACCAACAGATGTTGGAATGGTTTATTGCAGAATTACAAGAAAATGAGCTTGAAGCAGGTTATTTTCAGCACGATAATGCTCCAGCACATACTGCTCGACAAACCTGCCAATATCTTCAATAGTTTTTTGCTGACAGGTTCGTTAGAGCACAAAGATGGCCACCAAGATCGCCTGATCTAACCCCATTAGATTACTTCATGTTCGGCTATCTAAAAATAGGATCTATAGAAACCGCATGCATACCATAGAAGAACTGAGAGATGCAGTTTTGTCACTTAATAATTATACTAATTGTATGTTATAATTTAAAGTAATAAATAAATTTAGACAAACACCAGATAGTACTGAATTGTAGAATCATAATTTAGTAAAGTTAAATTAATTACATTTCATTTTTACAAGCAGAAACACCAATCCATAGTCGTTTATATAATGCGAGTTCAAATATAGGTCACGTTTTCCTTATTTATGACAGATCCGTTTACTTTCTTATGTTCCAACACAGACTTAGTTCAAACCTTCATTACAAACACGCGGCATATACCTACACCCTGTTACTATCTATAGGAGCGGATTTAACACTCATTTTGAATCTCTGTGTATTTGGCTGGATACAACAGTGAAATTAAAATCGATATAATTTTATACAGCTGTCCACTATAGTCCTGAACATTTGCTTAGTTTTAGCCCAAAGCTACTTTATATAAACAATAAACTACTGTAATGACAACATTGTTATTTATAAGACTTTAAAATAAAAAATTGAGCTGTGATCAAGGATACAGTCTCGGATGGGCCACTGTACAACAAGATGGCCGACTTTCTTAGAATGAAAATTAAAATAACTAAACATAAAATAAAAAAAAAAGTAAAATTACTATGAAGTAAAATAATACAGCAAATCATTGTTGTCTTATAAAATTTACAGTTATATGATTTCAACAAATGCACTCCTGTTTTCTTTCTATTTAGATAAAAATCCTTATGCAACAAAATTGTTAAGTATGTCGTAGAGTAAATAATGTATAATATGATACTAACATTTATACGTACATAGATTGCGAAACGCTCTTTATAATCTATAAATAAATACGTGGGATGCCGGTTATTCTAACCTCTACAACCACACGTGGTTTAGCATTCGCGCCTTCATAAAAACATCGCGGTAAGAACGGATAATTAACTTAAAAGTATTACTAATTTACGTGTTTAGTGATATTAGAAGTTATATAATTATTTCGATTGTTGCCTGAAATTATTCTTACTTAACTGTAATTGATTATTAGTTTATTTTTATATATTCTTCTTTATATTGTATTCTATGGCAATAAAGTCAATTTATTATTATTATTTTATAAGTAATTTCTATATTTCTGTTTCAGCATGTGAATTTCCAGAAATAAAACTAAAATACACCACGATCCAACATGTATTCTCAGGAAGATCACTTGATGCACGACAAAAATGGAATTATCATACAGAAAGGTGAGTGAAATGCACAGATTTTGCCTTAATTGTATTCGAATTAGAATATGTATTAACCTTAAACAGTAGTCTCTGATATTAGAATTTTCCTTATGATGTTAATTTTTACTTATAATTTGTTATACTAACACCATGCAGTGGGTAGTCGATTTTATTCAACATATGACAAATTTATGCACTTTATTACAATTCTCTCTGTATTATAATCTGCATAAATACCATGTGATCGTGTGGCATAGACAACAAACTGTACGCAGTTGATAACGAAACAAATTGAAACAAGGCTTTAAGCCTAGATTAGAAACAAAAGAGCTATGCAACTCCCTACTCACATGATGTTCTTAGACTTTAGTTGTGACAAAGGACACCGAGCGCTATATCGAATTGGATTATGGTGGGATATATTCAAATTTACATATTATTTGAAAATATGCTAGAAGTTCTGGGAATTAATTCCCTACTTAGTGCTAGTATACAGGGTATTCCACGTAACTGGTTCATTAAAAGTTTATGATGTTCTATTATTTACTTATATTTGAGATTTTGGCACCAGTATCTGTTCGATTGGAACTATAAATGCAAAATACCTTAACCAAAATGTCACTTCCGGTTGACCGGAAATGGATGTCAACTTTGTTATTTTAAATAGAATGATATAATTTTTTGTTCATTTTTGGATTTTACAACTATAAATACGTCAGTTTTCATTAGCTATTCCTATAGCTACATGTTGCCGTTTTTGAGTTATTTAAGTTTTTCTTTTTTTTTTAGTCATAATCATTGCATCATTGAGAAATTAATATCTCGGTTAATACTGCAAGTAGAGACTCCAAATTTGCTATGTTATGAATGTAGATATTACTCTAAGAAACGGTAAGCACACTTTACATTCTAACATACAGGGTGTACAAAACTGAGGATCAAAGTGACATATTTTCAAATGCAGAAAACTCAATTTTTTTTTAAATAGAACACCATGTGTTTTAATTCGGAATTACGAAGTAAATATCATCCCCTATCACTCTATATGAGCATTCCCTATACCTATCTTTAATAGATTTTGAGATATGAGCGACTTTTTGTTAAACAAACTAAGTAGCCCTATCTTTAAATGTTTGTAGCTGGCCCTGAAATGGATTCACGTCAAATTCATGTATTATTTTTGAATAACCATACAAGACTGTCTGTTCGAATAGTTATTTCTATTAATATTGCGTTGTACGAAAGTGTAATTACAATGATATACATAAACACTTTTGGTTAGTCAATGAATTTGACATTAAACCCATTCAGAGCCAGCTACAAACATTTAAAGATAGGGCTACTTAGTCTGTTTAACAAAAAATCGTTCATATCTCAAAATCTATTAAAGATATGTATAGGGAATGCTGATATAAAGCGATAGGGGATGATATTTACTTCCTAATTCCGAATTAAAATACAGAGTGTTCTATTTAAAAAAAAATGAGTTTTCTGCATTTGAAAATATGTCACTTTGTTCCTCAGTTTTGAACACCCTGTATGTTAGAATGTAAGTGTGCTTACCGTTTCTTAGAGTAATATCTACATTCATAACATAGCAAATTTGGAGTCTCTACTTGCAGTATTAACCGAGATATTGATTTCTCAATGATGTAATGATTATGACTAAAAAAAAAAAACATAAATAACTCAAAAACGGCAACATGTAGCTATAGGAATAGCTAATGAAAACTGACGTATTTATAGTTGTAGAATCCAAAAATGAATAAAAAATTATATCACTCTATTTAAAATGAGAAAGTTGACATCCATTTCCGGTCAACCGGAAGTGATATTTTGGTTAAGGTATTTTACATTTATAGTTCCAATCGAACAGATAATGGTATCAAAATCTCAAATATAAGTAAATAATAGAACATCATAAACTTTTAATGAACCAGTTACGTGGAATACCCTGTATATGTTACGGCTAAAACATAAACTCGGCTAGTTTATATACTATCCAGCTGGTTTACAGAATAAGAAATCAGCTGGTTTATTTATGAGAAAATTGACTTTTTAATAAAATAACCAGAATATTTTAGCTATTTTATAAACACATTAATTAGTTTTTAAGCTATTCAAGATATATTGGCTACTAACCAAAGTAAATGTGGCTAATTGTATAGAAAACTTTCTATTGTAAAATAAAATAACCTTCGTATTGGCTAGTTTATGAACTTCCATTCCGTTGCGTTTATTGAGGTTATGTTTATCTATATACAAGTGTTTATTATTGTGTATGTTTAAGCTCATATGTATCAAAATAGTTGGTTTCGAATAAAAATAAAGTTATTTGTGTGTTCTAATAAGGAAAGATATGTCAAACGATTTGATAAACGTGAATTCTACCTTCACAGACATTATTCAAGATTTTTCTAAACTGAAACTATTTTATTTTGCTAAATAACTTAGTAACAAACATATTTACTATACAGGATATTCCACGTAAGTGGTTCATTAAAAGTTTATGATGTTCTATTATTTACTTATATTTGAGATTTTGGCACCATTATCTGTTCGATTGGAACTATGAATGTGAAATACTTTAACCAAAATATCACTTCCGGTTGACCGGAAATAAATGTCAACTTTGTTATTTTAAATATAATGATCTAATTTTTTATTCATTTTTGGATTCTACGACCATAAATAGGTCAGTTTTCATTAACTATTCCTATAGCTACATGTTGCCGTTTTTGAGTTATTTAAGTTTTTCTTTTTTTTTAATCATAATCATTGCATCATTGAGAAATTAATGTTTCGGTTAATACTGCAAGTAGAGACTCCAAATTTGCTATGTTATGAATGTAGATATAACTCTAAGAAACGGTACGCACACTTTAAATTCTAACATACAGGGACAAAGTGACATATTTTCAAATGCAGAAAAATCATTTTTTTTAAATAGAACACCCTGTATTTTAATTCGGAATTAGGAAGTAAATATCATCCCCTATCGCTTTATATGAGCATTCCCTATACTTATCTTTAATAGATTTTGAGATATGAGCGATTATTTGTTAAATAATAATAATAATACCTTTATTTCAACAGTTAGGGGATTAAATATAATACAAATACAACCCAACCAACTATCCCCCAAAATGCAGAAACATACGTCAAAGAGAACAAAACTAAATGTAAAAAAACTAGACAGGCATATTGTGCCAGCTAGACAATATTAACTAAACTAAATTATTATAGTTTGTGACTAAAAAAATCATTCACCGAGTAAGGTTCTAAATTACAAATCAGATTATGAACTTTTTTTTTGAAGGATGCGAATATTGCATCGGTTTTTATTGCTTGTGGAAGTGCATTAAAAAATTTGATGCAATTATAGGCTACACCTTTCTCCTTTTTCGTTAATCTGTGTGATGGTATATAGTAATCATTTCGAAATCTTGTTTCGTATTCGTGTCTTTTTTCGTCCTTTTCAAAAAGTTGTTTGTTTTTAAAAATAAAAATTAAACACTCTTGTATATATATATATTCCGTACACTGTTAATAGGTTTTTGTTTTTGAATATTGTCCGACAAGATGCATTGAAGGAAAGTCCGAAAATTGTTCGTACCGCTCTTTTTTGAAGAACAAAAATCTTCTGCATGGGGAGAGGAACCCCATATTGGAATGCCGTACCTCACAGCCGATATCACATAGGCATGATATACCATTATCAGAGTTTGCCGATTTGTCACTGACCTTAATATTCTTAGCGCGTAGCATGCATTCCCAAGCCTCCCACAAAGGTTAGCAATATGGTTATTCCATCCCATTTTATCATCAATAGTGATACCCAGAACTTTGCAATATCTATACAGTGGAATGTTATCTAAAGAAAGTGATATTTTATCAGGTGTTTTAATAGTTTCATTCAATTTGTAAAGGATAGCTTTGGTTTTACTAGTATTTACTATCAGTTCATTATTTCTAAAGCACATTACTGTACAGTAAAGAACCCGATTCTTGAAGAGTTATAAAATCACTGCCCCAGAATAGTAAATTCGTATCATCTGCAAAATTCACTATTTCATGGTCGGCAACAACATTTAAACAGATATCATTTATGAATATTAAAAATAATAAAGGTCCTAAAACGCTTCCTTGTGGTACACCTATAACAGTATCCGTCCACTCCGAGTAAATGTTTCCTTGAGGAGAATTTAATTTTACCCTTTGTCGTCTACCACCTAAGTACGACTCAAACCACTGATAAGAAACATCTCTTATACCGTAGTTATATAATTTATCCAAAAGAATCTTGTGCAACATTGAGTCGAATGCTTTTTTCAAGTCTAGAAATAACCCTGCAGTTAAGTAATTATTTTCAAATGTATCCATAATTAGCTCAGTGTATTCAAACAAAGCGGTAACCGTAGATTTGCCGGACAAGAAACCGTGCTGATGACAATTAAATAACTTGTGTTTTTCAAAAAAAGATAAGAGTTGTTAAACAGAATAACTAACCCTATTTTTAAATGTTTGTAGCTTGATGTAAAAATTTCACTAATCTTTGTATAATTGGAGGTGTTGCAAAACCCAAATATTTTCCTTAAAGACATCAGCTTATTTATAATGTCTACTTTGCTTATTCTAATCCAAAATGTCTTAATAATTGCCGATACACAAAAAAAAAATACAATCTTAGCTAATATAAATCCATAAATAAAACAACTTGTGCCAAGTGTTCCATGGTACAGACAACGAGAGAAGTTTTTCTTATGCTGTCTCGCCCTTAATCATTCCAGCCGTAATTTTGCGTGGACCAAGGACCGGTTTCACGAACAGCAGCTAGGGGCTATTATATCGTCCCTGTGCGCATAGGTACACAAGCTGTGTTGATAAATTACCCCGAAATCTCGTCGATAACTTGAAGCGACTTGCAGTTCTATTGCGCGTTTCCTGCTAGAAGTAGAAGCACAAATATTTGCCGTTACAATAATATAATAAATAATAATATATTAGTGGATCTTCTCTAATTGAAAGTTAAATTTACGTTGGATAACATTTATTTTTGAATTTGAGACAGGTATGTTAATAACAGATCTTGCTTAATATTAACTTCGTACCAGAAATAAATACTTGTGTGTTGGAACTATAGCACCATTTAATTATTGTAAGTTCTAGATTGGTAGAGATTGATGTCGTATATTATTAGCAAAAACCGCTATTCTTTAACCAATCTTTAATTTTTATTATCTTTTTTTTTACGGCCGGTTTCGGCATATTGCCATCATCAGGTGTATAAAAACGTATAAAAAAAGAAGTAACAAAGCTACGTCAATGTTAACATATTATGTTGTAATATGCAGTAATAAAATTTACCTAATAAATAAAACATCACAAAATAATGACAAATTAAAATCGGCTAAAATTATTAATCTTAAATTTAATTGTGTGCACAGTTATAATACAGTAATTTTCTTTTGTTTTCTCCCTAGGCGTTTTTTTTCTTCAATTTCTCTTTTGTAGATATTTAGTTTGTAATTTTTTAATTTTTTAACAGTGTTTTCCCAAATTTTCTTTCAAATCTTTTTTTTTATATTTGTCTATTTTTAAAATTTTGTTTTTAATTTTTTCACATTTTCAAACCTTTGTTTACAATTTTATTTTTGTGCCTTTCATGTGTTTTTCCTAATTTTGTACCCATTTTTTTTTTAACTTTAGTGGTTTTTAACATTTCCAATTTTTTTCCGTTTTTTAATATAGGAACCTCAAAATGTATAGTAATTTTGTGGTGATTCGAAATCTGATATTTGACGTAAATTCGAATATTTAAATTCAATTTTTATATTATATAATATTTCATGCTTCTTAAATTTAATATAAAATAATTGCAAATAATTTCATGTAGGTACAGCACACAAGATCTAAATAAAGTTAGAGAAATTACTGAAAATGTCTTGAATAATTGACTTCCCACTAAATCTCACACCACTTACGAGAAGCAGTTTTCTGTTAATATATATCTATTTCAATATCTTTTAAGACGATATGTTTCGGCTGTAAGAAAGCCCATCTTCAGATCCTCTGCGAGAATTATCATGTAAAAATCAGTTATCTTTTAAATATAAAATATAGGTAATTAAGTTATTGTATGATGACATTGATGACAACATAATAATAATAATAATATAATAATAATAATAATATATATTTGCAATATTACCATTAT
Source organism: Protaetia brevitarsis (assembly GCA_004143645.1). Lineage (NCBI taxonomy): Eukaryota > Metazoa > Arthropoda > Insecta > Coleoptera > Scarabaeidae > Protaetia > Protaetia brevitarsis. Next base: position 55,490 of record RXPK01000784.1, read on the forward strand.
AGATCGGTTTAAGGCCGCCATATTTTATTATTTATTATCAAAATATTGTGAATAGTATATAAGGAAAAATACGAACAAAAAAAAACTACAGTGCAAATATAAGATAAAATTTAATCGTACAAGGTATCCAATAAACCAAATTCAAATTTCCCGCAATTATATTTAGTAACTTCAACTTCAAGGTATTCAAATAACTATTAATCCAATACAAAATCGTATGTAATTTCATGCTTTAATGTTGACGTTACTAAAAATAATTGCGGGAAATTTGAATTTGGTTCACTGGGTAATGTATAAATTTATAAATTATGATGTATGTAACATTGTTTACAATACAAGAAAAAGACAATTTTTTAACATATTTTTGTGTATAATATATATAATCTCTGCGTGCTCTAAATTTGTTAGTCACATTTATACCACTAAGCCTCCATATCGCTTCTTATAAATACATCATATAATTGTAACTTATAAATTTATAATTTATATTATTTTATACGACTCGATTTTTTTTATATTTGCACTGAGATTTGTGCAAGTATTTTATTTTATATTATATAATAATAATAATAATAATAGTGACTTTATTTCTCGTACAGAAACAAATAAATACAAGCAGACTACAGATTCATGTACATTTGTATATTATATATGCACCATGATACAGTAACTTAATTATAATTATATCTCATGTTTATAATATTATTAATTCTACATTATAACTGTTGTAAAAGACCGGAAGATGATTATGTTATAGCCGAAACCTGTTATCTTAAAAGATATTTAAATAAGTATATGAATGGTTTCCATGGTAGCTCTGATGTATATTCTACATGCATATGATGCGAACTTTATGATGTGTGTGTTCGTCATTTAAATGACCAGCACCCAGTTTTGCTTTCCTAAGCGATCTTGTTGAATTGCCATTGTTAAATTTCCCATCACAAAACCGTCTTCTTATCTTAAGCAATTGTTATTTGTTTTCCTCGTGAATATCACTGGTGACGATACAGCGTTTTTTGTCTTCTGCTTATCAATATAACATCCGTTGAATAATAAACATCTTCACTTCGAATAAACATTCTACATCGTCCATAAACAAACAAAGATATTCCTTTGTAAAATAATAGTGATATACATATAATAATTTCAGTAATCTGCATTATGTACAGTCACGACACGTTGAAAGTTGCCAACCTAGTCTTAAAGTTTAGGATACTACGATTTTAGCAGTGTTATTTACACAAAACAAGCACTTTTTGTCGGTTGAAAAGAAATATCTTTGATGTATGTTAGATAAAATCAAATTATTTTAGTGGAAGAATTCGACAAATTTTGAAATTTGAAATTTTATTATACAGGCTATTCAGCGAGTAATAGAACAACGCGATATCTCGGGAACTAAAGAAAATTTTAACATTCTGAAATTTATACAATAAATCTTAGGTATTAGAGGCCCACATTCCGTGAAAGTTACTTTTAAGATCAAATGCATCACCACCAGAGGGCGGTATAGTACCTGATTTTCTTAAATGGAATACTCTACTTTTTATTCGACTTTTCGAATCTGTGACGCATTTTTGACAACTTTTTATAGGTATACTACCAAGTGAAACAAACGGTTGATTCACTTTTTGAGATAATAGTAGTTTTTACATTTAAAAAAAAAATGAAGTAAGATAGCGTCCCCAAGCGGGGATGCAATTAATCTTAAAAATAACTCCCACATAATGTGGGTCCCCCCTACTGGAGATTTGTTGCTAAATTTTCATTAGTTCCCGAGATATCGCCCATTGTGTCCCATTCCTCGCTGAACAACCTCCTGTATGTGTAAATATATGTAATTAATATGATCGTAGATGCTCTTGCAAGTTTTTTCTTTTAATATTTAAAAGATATTTCCTTCATTCATATACTCTCTTTCCACATATGGTAGTCATTTCATTTGTGGTTTTTATAGCTATTTGTTGCTCGTTTTCAATTTATACAGATTAGCTGTTTCTTCGTTCCATGAATTTTTATTTTTGAGATCATCTTTTAAAAAGAAAGTATGTACATATTTCAGGACGAAAGTCTGCTATTAAAAAACGTGACACCATGATATTTTTGGAAAATGATATTTGTTACTATCAAAAACTATGTTGCCACTAAGATAATGGTGATTCATCGCTAAACAATGTCGAATTCCATTGTCAATGTTCCCTGCATAACATTAGTCTAACTTCTGACACGTTTATGCTCAGGTGTTAAGGGTAGTAGGTGTATCGTTGGGCCTGGACAGGGCCTTAAATGATATACATTTTATGTGCTTTTGTGGTTTATTTAACACTAAGCTTTGTAAACCTTATACATATATTACACCACTACATAACACGTGACGCTAGACTTAGGAACTAACTGCACACCTATACATGTGTTTCTGGTTGCCTAGTTATTGCAATCACCCTTACAGTAGGAGGCTTTATTGCTACTACCCTTAACATCGGCTGTCTCTTATGGCAAAGGGAAGTAAATTCAATTTTTTTTTTTCAACTATTCTTGTTTTATTTTTGGGAAAGATTACTTTTTTACCATATTAGGCTTCATGGCTATTTTTATAAGATTTTCAAGTACAAACTTGAGATAACATTATAATTTCATTATTGGGAGTACCGGCTTTTACTTGACGGAGGAGGACGTATTTTATTTAAATAATTAATTATTTAGCAACAGTAGAAAGAAAATGAAACATTTTTTTCGATTTTTTTTTTACATTGAAATCTTTTCCATTTCTAGCACTCCCAAAGTTTTTTGCAACATATACTGTTTATGTCACTTATATCGCACAGCAGTGAATGTACATCGTTCACAATATGCATTCAATCCAGTAATGAAAATGCTTTGTGCTTTCAAATTTTTCTATTGAATCAAATAATAAACTTTACAGTATAACTTAGCACCATTATTATAAAAATCGAAAAATCCATTAATAAACTTTGGCACTGCATCAAGCAATGCTCTCATTATCACCTTTCCGGCACACATCCGCATGCTTAATAATTGTACGTCCGCTCCATATAAAGATCCGCTCAGTAATAACTTAATAATTTTAAGCTTCATCTATTTTATTACATTACACTGGTGGGCACGGTGCATACTCAATACGATCCTGTCCGTTGGAAAACATTACAACTTTAATGATTATCGTAATAATCAAGAAATGATCGATTTTTTTTTGTTTGTTTGTTATTAAAATGCAGTGAATAAAGTCAAGCGCATACTAGCTCGAGTGTAGTAAATAAATTTTATACTTAAGAGACCACAGATGAATTCTATTTATTTATTATTATGTGGATAAATGTGACTTATAAATAACAGAATTTATCGGGTAGAAGGAAAGTTACAAGCTTAAAGAAAGTACTAGAGACAAGGGAGTAATAAAAATCCTTTCATACTACTTTATGTCTATTTTCTTTAAAGTTATAACTTAACTTTTGCCTGTAAATTGTGTTGCTTTTAGCTGTTTCGTTCATATATTAACTCCCATGATAATCCACGGTATGGTCTAACCAAATATAGCAATGAAATCGTATGGTGTTTATTTGAAACCCGCCAATTACATAGTACACTTTATTTATTTATAATCGCCCAAGTAATAAAAAATCTTCCGCAATTATTTTCAGTAACTACAACGTTGTAACCTACCATTTTTTCTGTTTAAATTGTTAGCAGTTTGCGTTGAACTTGCTAAAAATAAGTGCAGGAGCTTTTTCTACTTGGGGAGTTCCGACAAATATCCCCTTATCAATTAATTTTCTCAAATCCATTTGTTCACCAGGTGCTGGGGAGAGAGCGTCCCTTCAACCACCCGTCCGCCTTCAGCCCTCCTGGGAAGAGTCGAACTTGCCCGAAGAGGAATTGAACTTTCAGAAGTTGACGATGGACGACGCTAGTTTACAATTGCACGCGCCAATAGATAGATATCGGATAGTTTATTTTATATTCATCCTGCACGGTATCGGCGTCTTGATGCCTTGGAATATGTTCATCAACGCCAACGATGTGAGTATATACGGAGTGTTCTAAATTATTATAACTATTATTACCTTATCCTATATGATATTTTTACGTAATTTTCAAAATCCATTTGAGTAACAAAAACGAAAATTTGGTAAAACATTCATGAATCTTAATCTCTGATTATCATAATTAACAATTATGATTTTGTCAAACAAAAAGAATTATTTCTAATTTACACCATTTCCAATTTATATTTTTACATGTATCTTGAAAAAGCTTTTGAAATTAAAGCGAGACATCGTTAACGTACTGCTGTGATTAGACAACCCATTTTCCGCTCAGTGTATTTTAAGTTGCATATTATGGTTGTTGTGATTTCTTTGTCTGTACAGCTGATTTTCAATTTATCGAGAATTTTCACAATTTTATTTTGTTTTGAATAAGTTTAGTTTAAGAGTTTATTGTATCATTTTAATTTTGTAGTGTTAAGATTTATTTTTATTTAATCCATTCATTCGATTGTCTATTGTTCGCTTGTGCTGATTTTATGCGGATTCTATTAAATATTGTAACGTTTTTCGGTTCTTAAAACGTTGTCGGGGTTTTAGAAAAACACACAGGCGATATATTTAAATTCACTTATTCTATTAACACTATTACGGTAATTAAAATCTATTAAAAATGCTTATTAACTATATCACTTAACCACTAATGTCTTTATTTATGTAAACGATATTTATATTACATGTACTAATTCAAACGCGACCGCACTATCGAACTCGTATCGATTCACTCCCTCCTGGCCAACCCGACGCGTTATTTATAGCTGGCGCGAACGTCCAGATTGTTCGAGGGCCTTCTAGAACGTCCTCGAAGATTCTGGAGAATATTCTCGAATCTTCGACCCGGTGCTGCCCTCTGTTATTCGTCGTAGGTAGTTCTTCTTCCGCTATGCCAGCGCCATCTAGGGACGCCTATCGGAACCGCCAGTTGAAAAGTTGGCGCTCGTTACACTGCTCCCTCCTTAGATCTGTTCCGTCCCGGAACAGGAACTATCACCTCCATGAAGATACGAACAGTTCTCTCCATTCTTACACGACGAGGTCCGGAAGAAATAGCACGCTACCGTTCGTCGCCTCCTTCTGCTGACCGCGGGTTGTAGCTGCATACTAGGAACTCTATTCCAGTATATCGAAAATTTCTTCGAGCATGTTCCTTACGACCCTCCAGTCCAAGCCATCCAATCCACAGCCTATTTTTGGCACCCTGATCTTATTGATCTCCAGCTCCAACAGCTGCTCTCTTAAACTTATCAGGCTGTCCCACATCGTCCGGTAGGTTGGCTTGCCAACTGAGGCTTCTTTGGTCACCAAGTAGAATAAAGGCCGTTTCTTTCCTGGCAAGTGCAGAGCCTTGCCCACCTCAGGGTTCAGGCTTCGGAGATCTTGGACACCACCAAATTTCTTCTTGAATACGGTAGCTATCCCCTTGCCCATTCTTAAATCTTGGGCAACGCAATGTGCTAACGCGCACCCTTCAGGAGCCAAAAACAAATCCTCCTGAATCTCCGTTGTTACATCATGACGCACTTTGCGGCCATTCCCATACTTGTCCATAAACTCCTCATAGCTGAGTTCTTCTTCGGGGAGTCTACAAACTCGGACCATCTGCTCGTCCTCTTGATTGTCCCCAAGATAAGGAGCTAGGCGATTAAAATGCACCACTCTTGCTTTACCATTGGGTTTCTTTCTGATGCGATAGATGACGTCATTAATTCGCTTTATCACTTCGTAAGGCCCGTCCCACGATCGTTGCAGCTTAGGTGAGTGAGAAGCCTCGACGTCGCTGAGGATTGAACAGCCAGACCAGGTCTCCAGACTGATATCCGCCTTCATTTGCTCTGATGTCGTAGTGTTCCTTCATGCGGTCGCTTGCTTCATGGATATTCGCCCTCACCCGATCGTGAATATCATCCATTCGCCCCGCAAGTTCGAAACATAGTCATCTCCAACTACTTCTTCATTCGGTTTAAAGCCGAACTTAAGATCGCATGGTAAGCGCAGTTCTCGTCCAAAAAGAACACTAGATGGACTTTGGCCAGTGGTTTCGTGGACCGATGCTCTATACGCCAGCAAGAATAGATGTAGTTGTTGGTCCCAATCTCGCTGGTGGTCTGCGACAACTTTTGATAGATACTTGATAACTGTCCTGTTCATGCGCTCCACCATGCCATCTGATTGCGGGTGCAAGGCAGTTGTTCGGGTCTTGCGAATACCCAATATTTTGCACATCTCTTGAAACACTGCTGATTCAAAATTCCGTCCTGGTCGGAGTGAAGTTCAAGCGGCACACCAAACCGACTGAAAAGTTCTTTAACTAAAGTCTCAGCAACGGTTACAGCTTCCTGATTTGGTAATGCGTAAGCTTCCACCCATTTGCTGAAGTAGTCCACTGCAACCAAGATGTATTTATTTCCAAATTCCGTCGTGGGAAATGGTCCGGCAACATCAATCGCAATCCTTTCAAAGGACTGCCAACGTTGTATTGCCTCATAGGGGCCCTCTTCCTTGGGAAGGTCCATTGGCAGCGGGGCAAGTTGTACATCTCCGGCACCAGTCTTTCACGTCTTCTTGCAATTAACCCAATAGAATCGCTCTCTGACCTTCTCTATAGTCTTCCGGACTCCAAGATGCCCTCCCGATGTTCCATCATGAAGAAGTTTTAAAACTTCGGGAATTCTTGCTTTCGGAACCACAATCTGAAGTCTGCTATTGGTCCCAGCTTCGTCTTCTAACACTCGTCTGAGAAGACCATTTTCCATTACCAAAGAGCCCCACTGAGCCCAATACGATTTTAGCTCTCGCGAATATGGTGCTACCGTTTCCCAGTTAGGCCGCGGCTTCTTGCATCTTCCACTCCATCACACGCTTCAAAACTTCGTCAGACTCCTGGTCAGCTCGGATTGGTCTTCAGTCCATCTATCATCTATGACAGTAGTCCTCAAGCAGGTTGCTTCATTTTTCTCTTCGGCACGACAGCAGTGCGTACAATCCTTGGAACAGGGTCTCCTCGATAGTGCGTCAGCGTTTCGATGACTGGTTCCAGGCCGATGTTTCCGAATCAAAGTCATACTCTTCAAGACGCTCTATCCATCTGGCAACCTGCCCTTCCGGATTCTTGAAGCGTAGCAACCACATCAATGCCGCATGGTCGGTTCTTAACAAGAACTTCCTGCCATAGAGATATTTATGAAAGTGCTCTATAGACTTAACTACGGCCACAGCTCTCTCCTGGTCACACAATAGTTGCGTTCCGGTTTCGACAGCACTTTGCTGAAGTAACCGAGCACTTTTTCGTGGCCATCTTGAACTTGGGACAACACGCCTCCGATGCCCACGTTGCTGGCATCAGTATCCAAAATGAATTTTCCTTCAGCCTGTGGATAGCACAAGATGGGCGCAGTGGTCAGCATCTGTTTCAATTCTTCAAAGGCATCCTGGCAGCTCTTCTCCCAGACGTAGTCTCTGCCCTCTTCAGTTAGTCTCGTGAGAGGCTTGGCGATGTTAGCAAATCCAGGAACGAATCGTCGGTAATAAGTGCATAGCCCAAGAAAATTCTTATTTTCATGCTTGTCCTTCGGAGCCGGCCAAGACTTGACCGCTTCTATCTTCCCTGGATCAACCGACACTCCATCCTCTGATACTACGTGGCCGGTAGTGCACTTGCTTCCGGAACAGGTTGCACTTTTTGGGGTTAAGCTTCAAATTCGCTCCTTTCAATCGCTGAAATACTTGCTCCAAGTTCTTCAAATGGTCCTCAAAAGATTTTCCTAAGACAATTATATCGTCGAGGTATACCAAGCAAGTTTCCCAGGATAGTCCTCTCAGTACGTTTTCCATCAATCTTTCAAACGTCGCGGGAGCATTACATAACCCAAATGGCATGACGTTAAATTGCCACAATCCTGTCCCGATCGTAAACGCCGTCTTCTCCTTATCCTTTGCCTCTACTTCGACCTGCCAATAACCACTCTTCAGGTCAAGGGTCGAAAATACCTTACACCCACCTAGGGTATCCAAAGTGTCATCGATTCTGGGCAAAGGATAACTGTCCTTTTTGGTTACGTTATTTAGTTGTCGATAATCCACGCAGAACCTAGTTGAACCATCCTTCTTCTTCACCAGTACCACTGGAGAAGCCCATGGACTGTTCGATGGTTCAATTACTCCATCCCGCTCCATATCCTGTATAATTTGTTCTGCTTCGGCTCGTTTCGCCAATGGCAATCTTCTGGGGGCTTGGCGGATCGGCTGGGCATCTCCAGTGTCTATTCGATGTCGTACAACATTAGTCCTGCCCCTCGTGTTCCGGTCTTCTGCTTGGAAAAGATCTTGGTAGCGTCCAAGCAGCTGTTTCACGGTATGGCGTTGTTGTGTTGTCAAATCCTTGCAAGACAAGTCAATGAAGTTATTTAACCATCTAGGAAGCGGATCTGGAGTTGTTGTTACGCCATCCTCTTTGTTGACAATCGACGACACACTAGCACAACTTCCCAAAGGTACGCCCTTCTTCAGCTTTACTGGATAACTATTGACGTTCATCAGTCGGACGGGCAGTTTTTCTCCAGCTTGTATCACTGCGTTTAGCGACCAGTATTCCACGACCTTGACCGCTAATCGCTCCTGGTTCCAGCATTAAACTTGCCCTTTGGGGATGTCTCCACTTACGCTCGCTTCCACAATGGTTTCACTGCGGCTCGCCACAGTTACTTCTTCTGCCAATACCACGCAGGCCGACATATTCTGGCTGTGGTTGAGAATAACTTCTTCTTTGCCAACCTTCAACACTCCTGCTTGCAAGTCCAGTTTGAAACCAAATTCTGTCATTATGTCCATTCCGAGGATTACGTCCTGTTCTATCTCTGCAACTACTACACGATACTGGCATGCAGTTCACCATACGGAAGTGGGCCGTCGTCTCCCCCAGCACGTTGACTGATTGCCAGTTGCCGTACGTAGCGTCCACCTGGTTGGATATATCCGGTTCTTCCTTCCCACTGCTTCCGGCCGAAGAATTGTCCATTGTTGCACCAGTATCTAGCAGTAAATCTCTCAGTTTCCCATTTACATGCCCATACACGACGAGGCTGCTAGGTCTACATCCCACTGAAGCAACAATCACTGGTGTTACTGGGGCATCAGCTACATAGGTCGACGATCGCCCCTTCCCGTCGGCCCATTTTAGTTTTCCGTCGGCTTTGGTTTTCGTGGATCGGGACACCGACTACGTACGTGCCCCATCCTTCCACAATTCCAGCATAGTCTTCCTGGTTGCCTAGTTTGCACGGATTCCCTTTTCGTCATCAATTCCGTCACCTTTTTCGTAATCATTTCATCTAATTTCGTCATAATTCCTTCTAATGGCTCTTCTTCCTCGTGACTCCCTAGAACACGGACGCGAGCAGGTCCTTTGACCGATTGCTTCACGGCTTCAAAATCTAGTGCTTGAGCTAAAGCCTGGTTCAACGTTTGCGGCCGAGCGAGCTTTACTGCCTGTTGAGTATCCTTATCGAGCAGGCCATCCAGGAATTTTTCCACAGCGAGACTCTCGCACACATCTTCCGGTACCGTTGGGTACGCACTCTTAATTAGACGAACGACGTCAGCTTCATACTCCTGTAGAGTCTCGTTCGACCTCTGACAGCGATTTTTCCAACTGCGAGCGATATACTTGCTGCAGATGTTGTTACCGAAACGCATCTCCAATTGATAAGTAGCGTTTGTGAATTTTGTCGCTCCGTCGAAGGAATAACCTGGAGTACCTTCAAAGCATCGCGCGCAGAGCTACTGATAACATGGCTGCTTTGGTAGCTTCCGTCCAGCCATATACCGTAGCTGTGGTATCCAGCAGCGTCAAATAGTCTTCCAAGGGAGTCTTCCCGTCGAATGTAGGCAGGTACATTTATTTTGAACCGTACAGATGGCACTGAATTTCTTGGTTCCATCTGAGTGCTTCGTATTGGGTAGAATTTCCAGTTTCTTCCGTGTTTTCGTGTGGTTCCAGAATGAATTTGTTCTTCTAGCACCTTCATGCGATCGTCCAATTCTTCAATCATTCTAGATTTTTCGTCGATTCTGTTCATTAATTCTTGTTTGACATTAAGAGAATTTTCTATAATTTTTTCTTCCAATTTTCTAGAATTTTCTATATTCTTCTCGTCCATGTTTTCAATTTTTTCTAGAACTTTCTCTTCCAGTTTTCTAGAATTTTCTATATTCTTCTCGTCCATGTTTTCAATTTTTTCTAGAACTTTCTCTTCTAGTTTTCTAGAATTTTCTATATTCTTCTCGTCCAGGTTTTTCAATTTTTCTAGAACTTTCTCTCTAAATTGCGAGAATTTTCCGTAAGTTCTTTTAGAAGTTTCGCCATTCCACCAGACACTTCAAACAAATATGTCTCAGGATCTTCACCAGCTGCTTCTATTGCTCTTCGTAATCTCGACTGAAGCTCGGCCTTCCTTCCACTCGTATCTTCATCCTTTCTTCTAATTCCCGTTTGAGATCTACCACTTTCAAGTCCACTAATTTACAGTATTTCGCCGCCATTGTTTCTCAATTAACACTATTAGTCCACTAATATATCGCCAAATACCCCACACCTGACACCAATTGTAACGTTTTTCGGTTCTTAAAACGTTGTCGGGGTTTTAGAAAAACACACAGGCGATATATTTAAATTCACTTATTCTATTAACACTATTACGGTAATTAAATCTATTAAAATGCTTATTAACTATATCACTTACCACTAATGTCTTTTTATTTATGTAACGATTTTATATTACATGTACTAATTCAAACGCGACCGCACTATCGAACTCGTATCGATTCACTCCCTCTGGCAACCCGACGCGTTATTTATAGCTGGCGCGAACGTCCAGATTGTTCGAGGGCCTTCTAGAACGTCCCTCGAAGATTCCTGGAATATTCTCGAATCTTCGACCCGGTGCTGCCCTCTGTTATTCGTCGTAGGTAGTTCTTCTTCCGCTATGCCAGCGCCATCTAGGGACGCCTATCGGAACCGCCAGTTGAAAAGTTGGCGCTCGTTACAATATTGTCGTTGTAATGTTATACGTCGGCGTTGTACGATTTTGGGAGAGGGATTTTTGTAAGAAAAACAATTATAGAATTTTGTTAAGGACTTCCTTGTTCGACTAATGACGCGAGTAGATGTATTTCTTAAATTTGTTGTTGCCATTTTGATATTATTTGTGTATTGTTAATTTAATTTTCTTTTATATAGTCAATCAAGGAATATTCATTGTAATAATTGTTAATGTATTAAAGTGTGCACTTTGTACATGTAGGATCAATTTTTATTTTTTGTTCAGTAAGATTTATTTTAGTTTCTTCTCTCGTTTATATTTAAAGAGTTACTTTTTCTATCATCTCGTTTGGGTGAGTGGAAGCTTTGTTCTTTCATTTAGCTTTTTCATTTTTTGTAAGTTTCTAGCATTTGTCCACGCTTAGATTATTTTAATTGTTAAACCACTTGGATAGAAGTTCAAAGATATTGAATAATCTTCCTGAACAAATAAAACTTTTGCTTTGCTTTGACGTGAGTAGACGTATTTGTTATATCGTTGTTGCCATTTTGTAATCCATTTTGATTTTGTAAAATTTGAATTGTCTTTTATCTACTCAACCAAGGAACTTTTATTATAATAATTGTTAATATATTGAAATGTGCACTTTATAGATATAAGATCAATTATTATTTTTTTTTTGTTTAGAAAGTTTTTTTTCTCTCATTTAATTTTAAAATGTTAATTTTCTGTTATTCAATTTTGCTGTTTCATTTTTATTTTTCAATCACCTTGTTTGGGTGAGTAGAAGCCTTGTTCTTTGTTTTAGCTTTTTCATTTTTGTAAATTGCTTGCATTTGTCCACGCCTTGATTTTAATTTGTGAAACCACGTGGATAGAAATTCAAAGGTTGTGTATTTTGGATAATCTTCCTGAACAAACAAAACTTTTGCTTTGCATAGGAAATAGCATTGTCCTATTTTAATTTAGCGTCAAGTGCAGTTTTTATTTTAGGCCAGAACCTTCAGTTCAAGGTTTTTTTTCTGCACCATTGTGATTTAACCCATTTTGTAAAATAAATTGATTGTTAATTACCGTCATTGGGTTGAAAATTCTGTCCATCAAGGAATTCGCATTATAATAATTGCTATTATATTGATGTGTGCACATTATAGATATAAGATCATTTATTATTTTCGTGCAGGAAGATATAATTTAGTTTGTGTTAATTTTTCCGTTTTTCTATTTTGCTGTTTCATTTTTAATTTTAATCACCTCGGTTGGGTGAAGAGAAGCATTGTTCTTGCATTTAGTTTTCATTTTTGTTTAATTTCGTGTGTTTGTCCACGAATTTATTTTATTTTGTTGAAACCACTTGGATTGTGTTGGTAGAATTAGGATTATCTTCCTGAACAAACTAAACTTTTGCTTTGTATAGGAAATAGCATAGTCCTATTGTAATTTAGAATCAAGTGAAGTTTTTTTTATTTTTGGCCAGAACCTTCAGTTCACGGTTTTTTTTTTCTGCCATTTCGTAATTTTGCCCCTTTTAAATAAATTTGATTGTTAATTAGCATCTTTAGGTTAAAAATTCTGTTCTCTTATTTTATTTTGACCCTTTTCAATTTTTCAAGTAATTAAGAAAGTCAGATTTCATTCATGCCCTCACAAATTACTTTTCGTAGTTAGATTCAAGTTTTAATTCGCTAGGGTAACTCTTGAGATTAATAGTTCTTTTGTTCAATTTAAAAATCTTTTCCGTTGAGCTAGCTATATTTATTTTTATTTTTCATTTTAAAATTCAGTTTTGCATTTTTCCATATTTATATGACCTAAAAATCAAGAAATAGAAGAAATTAATACCCAATTCCTATCTTGTTTTGATTGTTGCAAGCTTTTATCAAGGTTTGGACAGGCTTTCTCTAAAGCTTGGCTCAACATTCTAACCTTGTCATATGCTTTTACAAACAAGCTTATGAAAACCTGATTACTCTAACCTTGTCATATGCTTTTACAGACAAGCTTATGAAAACCTTATCATTCTAACCTTGTCATATGCTTTTACAGACAAGCTTATGATAACCTTATCATTCTAACCTTGTCATATGCTTTTACACACAAGCTTATAAAAAACCTTGTCCTGTGTCAACTAGCAACCTTGTCATAACCTTGCAGCAAGCTTACACCCTTGTCCATGGCAAGCTTACCGACAAGCTTTTTTCCCTTGTCGGGACAACCTTAAAAAAAGCTTGTGTAAACCTTATATTGTTATCTGGGATAAGTGATTGAGAAGAATGTCACTAGAGTATAATTTAAATTCACTCAGATTTAATACAACGATTGAAGGTATGAAAATGTCGGTTTAGCAGTTAAATGTGTTTCTATTTCTTTTTTCAGTATTTTACGAACTACAAACTCGGTTCGAACTACACCGGACAAGTGGACAGCGTTTACAAAACTAGTTTCCTCCAATATTTAGGCTTCGCGTCTCAAGTTCCGAACGTCATCTTCAACTGGCTGAATATTTTCGTGCAACTTGGGTAATACGCCGACGATTTGAGTCATAATATCTTGTACCTTCTTAACAGTTTGTTCGCCTTAGGGGTAATTTGACGACGCGAATCGTTTGGAGCATCAGTATCGAAGTGCTGATATTCGTGTTCACGATCATAATGGCGATGGTGGATTCAAGATCGTGGCCCGGTGCCTTCTTCTGGTTGACGATGATTTCTGTCGTTATATTAAACAGTGAGTAGTAACATTTAGTTTTTATTATATTCTATTCTGTGTCCATGTAATTTATTATTCATGTTTGGTGTTTGTTTAACTTAATGATAAGACAATTTTACCTATTGACGTTGATCTGGAGATGGCTGTTAAAAGCCGAAACTAGTAATCATATATTAAACTGCTGTATGAACGAAATAACAAGTTTATTTACTCTTATCTAACCTTTCAATTTAGTTTTTAGGCAATTCAGAAATATAAAAATACAGTAGAACCTCTGTTAACCGAAACAAAGGGGGGAAAGGTGATTTCGGATAACCAAAATTTCGGATAATAATCAAAATGTCATTTTTGGAGATCAGGGATTGTTTTTTGTTTTTGTTTTCTTAAGTAGAAGTAAATGAAGATAATACATATACAAAATTAACAAAGCATTTTAATAAGCCCAAACTCTATGTATTTACAAAAAAAAAGAAAAAAAATTTACATAGTGAATATAATATATGTACTGTATTTACTCTAACTACATATACATACATATGTAGTATGTACAACTAATACAACTATTCTGTTTTGAAAAAGTCTTCTATTTTCTTTTGTTTTTTGTTTTCATACCGCTTTCTAGCCGCTATATCACGCCACCGTTTCATTAACAGAACGTCAGAAGGTTTTGATTCGTCACATCTTTCGACGAACCTTAATGCTATCTGAAAATATAAAAAAACTGTGAGAAAACGCGTCTTTTATAGAGCCTAATTTTATATTCCATGTTTTAAACTTTTACCTCTAAGGCATTCAATACTTCTTCTGCGGTGTTATGGCTAGTGCTTTCTTCTACATCATCATCTTGATCGTCTGCTGTATCGTTGTTATTCTGTGATTCGGGGAGAACCATATCAATAATATCTTGGTCATTGATATCTAGGTCCGAGTCATCACCATTTACCCATTCACTCATTTCACTTTCGTTGATCCCTTCACATCCTGGTATGTTTTTAATTAAGTCCCCAAGGTACTCGTCGGTTTCAGTATTGTCGTCAATTAAAATCCCGTCAAAAAGTTTATTCCAGCACTTTTCCAGGGTTGATGATTTTATTTTCTCCCAAGATTGAGCACACCAATAAGTAACATGTTTCATGTTAATGGTTTTCAGGATTTCAGGAACACTTTTTGACTCGTTTGCCTCTTGCAACAGATATCTCAGAAAGAACGCCCGATAGTGCCTCTTGAAACATTCTATTACACCTTGGTCTAGCGGCTGAATCAGGCTTGTGACATTCGGAGGTAAAAACTGAACAATAATGTCACCATTCTGCAGATTCTGTGGGTGTGTAGGGGCGTTATCGATTAACAAAACTGCTTTTCTTGGAAGATTTTTAGACTTTAAAAATGACTCAACACTGGGGACAAACTCATCATTAAACCAATCAGTGAACAAGGCAGTGGACATCCAGGAACTTTTTTGGTTACGATAGTAGACAGGAAGAGCATTTGCCGAAATGTCTTTCAAAACCCTGGGATTTTTAGATTTTCCTATACACATGGGCCGTAGTCGGTGAGTTCCTGAAGCATTGCTGCAGAACAAAACTGTGATCCTTTGTTTGTTCATTTTGTGTCCAGGAGCGCTCTTTTCGTTTCTTGAAGCAAGTGATTTTTTCGGTAACATTTTAAAATTCAAACCTGTCTCATCTGCATTAAAAATCTGATCTTTACTGTGTCCTTGCATCAATTCATTCATTTCTGTTTTGAAAATGTCTACAGCATCAACATCGGCAGATAACTTTTCCCCACATACATTCACTTGACGTACGCTGTACCTATTTTTCCACTTTTCTAGCCATCCTGCACTGGCTTTAAAGCCTTCACCCTTTTCACCCATTATTATCTATGTTATCTATCAATAATATTAAATTATAATTTGGCAAAATGTCTGATGACTTAAATCGTAAATATTTTCTAAAATAACCGCCTAATATAACTTATTCAAAGTTTGTTTGGTCGTTTCGGTTAAACGCTATTTCGGTTAAAAGTGTTTCGAATAATAGAGGTTCTACTGTATGCCCTTGCTATACATCGTTTTTGAAAGCAAACATACAAATTCTATGTTCACAGTCATGAATGGTATCTATCAAAATACCATATTCGGAATGGCCGCCAAACTCCCATCGAGGTATACTGGCGCAGTTATACTCGGTTCGAACATCAGTGGGACATTTACGGCTATCGTAGACATCCTATCCGGGCTCCTGTCCGGCAACAAGAGGATGCAGGCGATCTACTACTTCATAACTGCCTTGTTCGTGCTGCTTTTGTGTTTCGACACCTACTTTGCACTGCCGTTAAATGTAAGCGCTCGAAAAAATCTCGAAATAAGTTATTAAAGCTAATATCGATATCCCTAGAGATTTTACAGACATCACGAATTAAAGGAGAAGAAAGAGGCGGAATTGAGGAAGAACAAGGACGTACTGCAAAGGCGTATTCCTTACCTGAAGATATTCGTACAGGCTCTCCCTCAGCTGATTAACGTATTTTTGGTGTTTTTCGTCACGTTGTCGCTGTTTCCAGCAGTACAAGCGAGTGAGTAGTAGCGCAAAATTACCGTATGGAATACGGTGTAATCGAAAGCAAGTGTCTGAGATGGGCAATACGAAATTTATATTGCTGGTTCATCGGAACTTTTTGTTATATTAACTTTGTTTGTTTGTGTGCTTGAAGCAGTATCTACTGACGTCATCAGAGTACCTTGAGAGCGTCTCAGAGTTGGATTTAAAGATGGTACAAACAAACGCACTCGATTGTAATATAACCTTAATTTTATTATTTACTATTGTCAGAATGTCACAGCTATTATGAATAGGAAATGTAAAAGTAATTTTTCAAATTAATGAATCTAAACTACAATAAAAATGCATCATATACTAGTATTTATGTACCGTAAATTGGGGCAATTCCGATCAGTTTTATATTTATATTTACTATTTCTGAGCTGCAATTATTATTATTGATCAAAAAAAATTGAAATAAATTATATATAATCATACATCTTTTAGCTACACATAGAGTAGTCTCAATATAAGAAATACATATTACGTCATCATAATGTCAACGTAGAATACGCGAACTGAAGCTATCAGTGGCGGAGGTGATTTAAATTGACAGAGGTGCTTGAGAGAAAATGCACGCCAGTAACAGAAGTTACTACAGAAAAATAGCAAATCAAATTAATATGTAATAATAATGTTGAATAATTAATATTATTATTAAATTAGTTATTGTTTACGTCAATATTTTGGAAACCGTTCGTAAAAATATTTGGGTTAATAGAAATTACATAATAATTATAATACATCGTAATTTTCAATGAACAAAGAATGTTTTTAGATACATGGAACATGCACTAAGAAGGTAAAAATAAAACATTTAATTTTGTGCTTAAAATTATTTAATTTTAAATAAATTAGTATTTATTTGTTTATGTTCAAAAAAAAATAAAGCACCAAAATAACCATCGTCATTTATTCAGGAATAAATATGAAAATACAAAGTAAATGAACGATACTATATGGTGAAATATTATAATCAAATACACAAGTCCTTTCTAAAATACTATAGCACTGGATTAAGAACAATAAACTATATTTTACAGTAAAAAATAAAACTAAGGGGTGCCTTTAAGAGTTAAAAGATCACGACACTGTATTCTCAGCATCATCGTCATACTCGTCATCATCATAAAAATCTTCATCAGTTTCTGATTCGCCAGTGTTCACAACAAATACCACCTCATCTGTTATCATATCCAACAGGTGCTCCGTTTCCAAATAGTCTTCTACAACTTTATCAACGTGGTTACAAACAGATTCCCATTCTTCACGAGTTATAGAAGCAAATTTGTTTCTAGCTAATGCCTCCACATCGGCTAACTTAAAAGTAACATTTCTTGCAGCGACCCAGTTTTTTACAATAGCCCATATTTTCTCAATAGGGTTTAATTCGGGATGGTACGGTGGCAGCCTTAGAACACTATGCCCATGAGATGCTAGTAACTTATCTAATTTAAATTGTGGCGTTTCATTTTTATTTTTCTTTATTAGTTCATAAAGCTCTGGTTTTGTAAAGCTAGAATCAAAGAATATATTCCTTGCCGTCAACCACTCGATCATTTCAGCCTTTTTTGTTCCAGAAGTTGGGTCATAATGAAGTTTTACATTATGATAAGACGCATTGTCCACTATCAAAACACTTCTAGGTGGAAGATTAGGCACCAATTGTTTTGTCACCCATGTTAAAAAATTTGTCGCATTCATATCATCGTGATAGTCACCTGATTTTGTACCTTTAAGAAAAGAAAAAAACAGAATTTAATGGTGCTTTCATCTTAGAAATATCATAATTCTTGGTTTTCAGAGCATTTGAGAACAAAAATATTAATGATTACATAATAAACTATAATACATTCAAGGAGTACCATAATATTAGATGAATAACGAAGTTTTCATCATTAATATAATAACTTCTACATACAATACATTACTAAATACCTGATCGAAACATAAGTAATCCGTTATCTATGAAGCCCATTTTACCACCAGCATGCACCATGATTAAGCGGCTGCCCTTCGAAATAGGTTTCTTCAGTCCTAACAGTGTACCATCTGACCATTCCTTCGGCTGTGTATGGGAACTATGAATGTATGACTCATCCGTAAATACTATTGGTCTATTTTCATGGAGGTAACCTTGTAGTTGGCGTAGATATTTTATGCGTTTAGCTCGTATATCGTAGCTTTCCATCAATAATTTCCGTTTATCAGAAGTTCTTTGCCACCTGCAAGTGAATAAATATATAAATTTACTGTCATACATTAATTTTCTGTATGAGTACATACTTAAATCCCATCTTTTTTAAAACATTTGAGAGAGTGGTCAAACCTCCTTCGAAGGATATACCATTTCTTGAATTTTTCATAAATTCCTATAATTAAATAATAATGCTGTTGTATAACATTAACAGAAAGGAAATTATATTTTTGTACCTCTTATGGTAGGTCGTCTTTTTTCATGTATATAAAAATTATGTACAATAGTACGAATTGTTTGTTTATCTTCAATACGAAGGGTACTTTTTGGACTGGGGCGTGTTCGTTTTCTGCCAGGGCTACTAAAAGAGGTAGCTTACTCTCTTGTTATTCCAACACTTTCATAAAGTCAAAAAAAGAAACGGTGAAGAATGAATGACAATTGATTCTTTTCACCTTATCCCTTTTCGAAAATTCGCTTTGTTCTAGTGGGATTCCTCAGTAGTAGTTTGTTTCCGTCTGTATGAAATATTACTGTTGTCATTCCATCGGAAATTATTTTTTTAACACGGGAAACTTTAATGCAATACTTAAAAAGCCAGTTAGTTATCTATGTTATAAACAAAGTTTATTAAATGACTGTGTTGCAAAACTCTCTTAGCCTTTCCATAGATGCCAGACTAAATAATTGCCGTAAAATCAGGATTGATCGATTTTACCCCATGCGATCGAAATTGCCCCACTCTACGGTACCTACCAAGTGAAGTTTTTAAAATACATATAATCGTTGCAGTTATAAAACGGATTACAAACGACAAATGACGTGTGGACCAGTGTTGTCACAGGCTTCAATTTGTAATAGAATTTTGTTAAAAAGGAAGGTAATCGATTGATCTCTGTGCCCATATTTTCTCCGCCGTATTGTATTTGTAAATGTGTAACTAAATAAAAAATAGTACTTTCAAATTACACCATAAAAGTTATTATTATTAGTAATAAGATAAGTTTTATTTCCAAAGTAATCACTATTACATACAGAAAGTCAACAAAAACAAAGAAAAAATAGTAGCTCAAGTAGAATAAATGAAAGAAAGAAGATTAAAGAAAAAAATTAAAAATAAAAAAAAATACATGCTTATATGAAGGTTGAAATGTGCATAAGTTAAGTAAGTGTAAGCGTTGTTTAAAAGTATTGAAATTTTCTTTAATATATATTAAACAATCATAAATATACAGAAAGGGTACTTGGGGTCAACACCCCAAGGTTCCTAAAAAGTGATTTACAATGTTCGGTGGGTGATACTCTAGTAGGATCTAATGATCCTAATAATCTTTTTTTTTTAATTCTGAAAACTCTTGCAGCGGATGGTGAAGCTCCCCCCATAAAATTATACTGTAATTAACGAATCTAAACAAATGCAACATTAACATCTGTGAAGTCTATTGTCCTTCTTATTTGATAACAACAATCATCAAGTTTAGAACATAATTCATTTATATGATGCTTCCAATTTAGTTCAGAATCGATAGCAACACCTAACACATTCATATTAGCTTTATTAGTTTTAGTATTACCCCTTTTCAACGAAAAAAATAATTTTTGAATCTTATCAGAATTTAATTTCAACTTATTAGCTGCAAACCAGTCCGTAGCAGTCTCAAACGATTTATTTTCATAAGTAAGAAAAGAAGGTATTGTTTCACCTTTGTTGACAAGAGTATCATCATCAGCGAACATAATAGAATAATGGCCGGTATCTAAATTAGGTATAAAATCATTAACAAATATAATAATAAAAAAATAGGACCCAGTTGCGAACCTTGCAGGACACCTAAACAAATATCTGAAGTACCAGAAACATTTTGATTTACATCCAGCACTTGTCTGCGATCACAGATTAGATTGAAACAATTTTAACGGTGTATCTCTGATGCCATAATGTTCTAATTTGTTTAAAAGAAATTCATGATTGACACAATCGAAAGCTTTGCTTAGATCTAATGAGATCGCTGAACATTTTTGTGATTCATCAATTGCCTTTATTATATCTTCAATGACTTTAATTAATGCTAAGAGTCGATTTGTTTTTACGATAACCGTACTGATACTGACAAAAAATAAAAGTTTGTTTCAAAATAATTAACTAATTTAGTTTTTAGTAAATTCTCAAAAATTTTCGCCAGCACGAGTAGAATTGCTATTGGCCAGTAGTTATTTATTCTGTCTGCGCCCTTTCTTAAAAACTGGTATAATTTTAGCAATTTTAAGTTGTGCGGGAAATTTTCCTTCTATAAAGCATTTGTTAATGATTATTTCTAAAGGAGAGCAAATGACATGACCCACCTTCCTTAATACATATGCAGTAAGTCCACAAATGTCAGAACAAGTACTATCATTTAATGACAAAATAGTTTTATATATTTCGATTTCATTAGTAGGAAACAGGTAAAAAGATTTACTTTTATTAACGCGAACGTTATTTAAGTAATTATCAAAAGAATTCTGACCTTGCAGTATAGCTTCAATAGTTGAAATTGGAATTGAAGTAAAAAAGTCATTAAAGTCGGTTGGTAATAGGGGAGTGTATAATACTATATAATGCTATTATACTATCTTCAAGCTGACTCAAAAAGAAAATGTAATTGATTTTCACAAAAAGTAATAGGGTAACAGAAATTACAAAAAAAGTGATAGGGTAACAGAAATTACAAAAAAGTAATAGATCTATTACTATTGTAATATGGACACACTGGTGTGGACAGATATCACATAGAAGTGTATAATAATAGTTATATTAAAAAAAAAGTGCATCTTACCTTATTCATAAAACACTCTAGTATATTTTCTGAAGATGCATAATTAACATATTATTACATTACTTGTTATTTATCCCATCTGAGACACTTGCCTTTGATCATTCTGTATATAAATTCATGTGTGCTTGCGGTTTTGTTGTATAGAGACATGCGTAATTAGTTAGTTAAATGCAATTCATTTGATTTATTTTGGAAGTAACCAACCAATATTGCAAAATTAATAATTGAGGATGTGAGAATCAAAACCGAGTTTTGATGCTTCATGAAAACATTATTATTATTATTATTATTATTATTATATTATTATTATTATTATTATTATTATTATTATTATTATTATTATTATTATTATTATTAATGATATAAGCTACAAAATTAAGATTTTTCCACATTAATTCTTACAGATGTCAAACGGTACGACAAAGATTTCTTCCTGCAAGATATGTTCACTCCGATCACGTGCTTTCTTACGTTCAACTTGACGGCCATGCTGGGCAGTTTAGCTTCGAGCTATTTCGTGTGGGTTAGTTGAAAGCAACGTACCGAATCGTATGCGTTATTGGTGATACATATTATAACTGTGATTTTATTCTATAGCCCGCGCCGAAGTACTTAATTATCCCAGTACTCGCTCGACTGCTCTACATACCATTTTATCTGCTCTCCAATTACCAAGTGGAGGGCATACATCGTATACTTCCGGTGGTTATCACTTACGATTGGCTCTACTGGATAGGCGCCATCACTATGGGTTTCACTAGTGGGTATTTCAGCTCAGTTGGTATGCAGTATGTACCAAGGTAATTTGATTATAAATAATTTTATTTCCTTTTAATTCCAATAGCCATCACGTGACTATAAAATTAGAAAAACTCAAATAACGTCTTGGATTATAAAATCAACTAATTTATCATTCCCCCTACCTAATCACTAGCCGAATCTGAAATTGATTTAGTTTAGATTTTATTTATTATCCTGGATAACAGCTGCTTTCCATTTACCGGTTGATTCACCTCACTTCAGTTTTGTGCCTTACGAGTTACGAATTGCTCACGTCAAACTGGTTTTGTCGTCATTCATAGTAAGTAACTCGTAGCTTAACGCACAAAACTGAAGTGAGGTGAGCTAAATGGTAAATGAAAAGCAGGCTAACTTGATGATTCATTCAATGTAGTATTTTTCGTACCGACATTGGACCCTTATTACGTTTGACTTACGTGCAAATCAAAAGTCTATCGCCCCCTACATTTAAAAGTGCTATATGGTAAATGAGGATAGTAAAAAATTTAATATTTAGCCAAAATAACACAAAAAAAAATAAGACACCAACAGCAAAGTTTATTAGGAAGTACCAACTACTGCAGAAGATATGAGAGGATTTGTAGAGTTTTATTTAATGTAACCTTATTTATTAAAGGCTGCAAAATTTTATTAGATCAGTTGGTAAAATACAAATTCATATGTTTTAAATTACATATCTTATTCAATAAGTAAATAGTGTTTTGCTTATGCTATTTTCCATTAAATGCAGTCTGAAACACGGTTTTATCCAAAACAAAAAAAAACAATTATTTATTTCGAGGCGCACCACGCCACCTGCATAAAACTTCACTACTTGCCTTGAATTTTGTTGGTTTGGATATGTTCATAGGCGGAAAGGGGCGATACTAATTGGAGTATTTTTAGAAAAATATTAGTGTTAAGGTTTCTGTGTATATTTGCATGTTTTTAAAAAATAATTTACTTGTATTCCATCTATCACTGTTACTTTGTATTACTCATTAGTTACACTCATCTTTACCGACTTTAACAGTTTCCGCTATTTCCGAGAGTTGTATCTAAGATGGCAAGTTTTTTACAGTGAGAAAATAACAAATTAACTGTAAAAAACTTGCAATCTTTGCATATTTTCCGTACTGCCGGCCTTTCAAGATCTAATATCGACAGATGTTCGGTAAGAGCGCTCGAACCTTGTCCTCTAACAGCTTAATTGGTAAAGCGCCCGTCCGGCAAAAGGATGTAGGTTCGAATCCTGCACGAGGAGAAATTTTTCTTGAGAAAAATTACTCCTAATCATTACAGTTAATAGCAGAAATACATTAATTCGTTAGTTGTATCTAATTTTATAAATTAATGCATTGCGCATGACAAAAGCGTAGAACTTTTCGCGTGTAATTCGAGACAGCGTTATCATAATAGTTTTACCGAAAATCGCGTATACTTAAAACATGTTTAACCTAAAGAAAATGCTATTTGCATAGTTAAACACTAGTGTTAAGTTGTTAGTCTGGTTCAAATAAATGATTTAAAAACGTACAAACGTACCTACGTCATCTATTCCTAAATGAAAACAAGTGAAACTCCAGCACAAAACTCTATAATTAGTTTGCAACCAAATACACATGGTACGAAAAATCTCCATAAGAATGATTTATCAATTTATTAGTGATATTATTTCTACTGCTAAGCGATTTTGCACTTTGACGTCAAGATCAAAAATTTCCAATACCGACTATGTGGCTTTTGGTATTAAAGAAAGACGCTATATACGAAATACAGGGTGTTCAGTTAAAAGAGAAAACTAAAGCTTAATCTATTACACTTTTATTTTTCCATTTTCAAAGGTTAACCCATCTAACAGATTGATGTAGATTTGTTTTTGAGTTTTTTTTTTTTTGATTATTTCGATTCTCATGCATTTGAGAGCAAAATCCACCATCATATTTCTTTCTGTCTACTATTAAGAAACACACATCCTTTACTCAAAATCTAGCCTTGATCTATATGCCATCTAGTGATGTATAAAACTGATCTTTACGTTAGCAGCTATAAGTGCTACAACCTGTTTCTGCTACTTTTTGTAAGCAGTTCAAAAAAGTTGCTACCTTTCCTTTTTGTTTTTTATTCTTTTATTTACTTAAACGGATCGATGTTCGTATATTCGTTATTTCTAGAAGTTTTTTTTTACCGCGTACACTTGTCATTTATTTAACACACCACTAAAATGTAAGTATTTTTTAGAAATACCTTCTTGAGTATGTTTATTAGTTTCATTTTTTTTTTTATAGTAAAAAACATCTATGATGCATAGATAGCGTCACAAAATAAACATGGACTGTTTCTTATAATAAAATGTTTCCTGAGTTTATAATATCAAATAAATATAGCTTTTTCATGAATTGTTTTAGGTGTGTTGAACCACAGTACGCATCAGTGGCCGGTATGTTTGGAGGTGCAGCTCTGATAACTGGTATATTCGCCGGTATATTATCGGCGTTTCTCTGGCCTAAGTTTATACAACACGTAGGCGTATAACAAAAGTGCTTAGTGTATGACACAGACGCCGAATTCCAAATAAGATTCTAGCAGATATTAGCATTCGAAGTCGCCCGCATCGACTGCACATCAGGGAACCACAAACAAATATTATTTCTGTTGGTATAATGCGTGTCGTACACTTTAAACGCGATAATTTTAATAATATTGATCGAGATCATATATATATATTTTTTTTGTTTTAAAGCAGACTGATTCGTTATTTACTGAGTAGGAAATTTATGAGATAAATTAAAAAAAAAAAGAGTGCGTTCTTCCAACATTAAATAGTAAAGATATTGTGCGTTTTTGTAGGTGGATATACAAAACATTATGATTTAATTATTGACGCAAATAAAAATAATGACGCAGTGCGGATTTATGCAGGATAAAAGAAAATATACTACAGTATGTTCCCTACGGTGTGGCAATATAGAGATAGAGGTTATAAGAGTCCAGTGTTTCTGCTGATGATGATAGCTTTGCTATCGAAACGTACTGCTGTGGCCTAGCACCCCGGTTTTCGCAAATTCAGGTCTTTTTTTTTTTTCTTGTTCATTCGATCAGTCTTACAATATTTCGCCAGGAGTTCCACAATTTCGATTGGTATATTTATTTTGTATAAGATTTTGTTAATTGAATTGATTTGTTTAATTTATTTATTTATTGTTCAGTTGTTTTAATTAACGTCATTCAGTTGTACATATTGCGTTCACTTGTTTGTTTATGTTTTATTATGTTTTGTGATTTTGTCGTTGGCGGACTGATTTGAGACGGTTGCGCTAGTCGTAAGCGCGTGAGTAGGATTTTGTATATGTAACGACTGTTTTAAACCCTGTGAGGCGAATTCTCTGAAAGATGCCGTGTAAGTATTTAAATTTGATTCAATTCATTGAATGCCATTTTGTAATTCATAAAGTTTTTGTTGCTTATTTGCATTTATTTCCGTCCATCAACGGAACGCGTTTTGAGTGAATGGAGCTTGATTTGTTTATTATATTTTGTGTATAGTATCTCAATATAAGAAATACACATTACGTCATCATAATGTCACGTAGAATACGCGAACTGAAGCTATCAGTGGCGGAGAGTGATTAAATTACAGAGTGCTGAGAGAAAATCCACGCCAGTAAACAGAAGTTACTACAGAAAATAGCAAATCAAATTAATATGTAATAATAATGTTGAATAATTAATATTATTATTAAATTAGTTATTGGGTACGTCAATATTTTGGAAACCGTTCGATAAAAATATTTGGGTTAATAGAAATTACTAATATAATTATAATACATCGTAATTTCAAATGAACAAAGAATTTTTAGATACATGGAACATGCACAAGAAGTAAAAATAAAACATTTATTTTGTGCTTAAATTTATTTAATTTTAAATAAATTAGTAATTTATTTGTTTATGTTCAAAAAATAGCACCAAATAACCATCGTCATTTATTCAGGAATAAATATGAAATACAAGTACAATGAACGATACTATATGGTGAAATATTAATAATCAAATACACAATCCTTTCTAAAATACTATAGCACTGGATTAAGAACAATAAACTATATTTACAGTAAAAAATAAAACTAAGGTGCTTTTAAAGAGTTAAAAAATCACGACACTGTATTCTCAGCATCATCGTCATACTCGTCATCATCATAAAAATCTTCATCAGTTTCTGATTCGCCAGTGTTCACAACAAATACCACCTCATCTGTTATCATATCCAACAGTGCTCCGTTTCCAAATAGTCTTCTACAACTTTTCAACGTGGTTACAAACAGATTCCATTCTTCACGAGTTATAGAAGCAAATTTTTCTAGCTAATGCCTCCACATCGGCTAACTTAAATAACATTTCTTGCAGCGACCCAGTTTTTTACAATAGCCCATATATTCTCAATAGGGTTTAATTCGGAGGTACGGTGGCAGCCTTAGAACACTATGCCCATGAGAATGCTAGTGACTTATCTAATTTAAATTGTGGCGTTTCATTTTTATTTTTCTTTATTGGTTCATAAAGCTCTGTTTGTAAAGCTAGAATCAAAGGATATATTCTTGTCGTCAACCACTGATCATTTCAGCCTTTTTTGTTCCAAGAAGTTGGGTCATAATGAAGTTTTACATTATGATAAGACCCATTGTCCACTATCAAACACTTCTAGGTGGAGATTGGCACCAATGTTTGTCACCCATGTTAAAAATTTGTCGCATCATATCATCGTGATAGTCACCTGATTTTGTACTCTAAGAAAGAAAAAAAAAACAAAGAATTTAATGGTGCTTTCATGCTTAGAATATACATAATCTTGCTTTTCAGAGCATTTGAGAACAAAAATATAATGATTACATAAAAACTATAATACATTCAAGAGTACCATAATATAGATGAATAACGAAGTGTTCATCCATTAATATAATAACTTCTACATACAATACATTACTAAATACCTGATCGAAACATAAGTAATCCGTTATCTATGAAAGCCCATTTTAACCACCAGCATGCACCATGATTAATGCGCTGCCCTTCGAAATAGGTTTCTTCAGTCCTAACAGTGTACCATCTGACCATTCCTTCGGCTGTGTATGGGAACTATGAATGTATGACTCATCCGTAAATACTATTGGTCTATTTTCATGGAGGTAACTTGTAGTTGGCGTAGATATTTTATGCGTTTAGCTCGTATATCGTAAGCTTTCCATCAATAATCCGTTTATCAGAAGTCTTTGCCACCTGCAAATGAATAAATATTAAATTACTGTCATACATTAGTTTCTGTTGAGTAACATACTTAAATCCCATCTTTTTTTAAAACATTTGAGAGAGTGGTCAAACCTCCTTCGAAGGATATACCATTTCTTGAATTTTCATAAATCCTATAATTAAATAATAATGCTGTTGTATAAACATTAACAGAAAAGGAAATTATATTTTGTAAACTCTTATGGTAGGTCGTCTTTTTTCATGTATATAAAAATATATACAATAGTACGAATTGTTCTGTTTATCTTCAATACGAAGGGTATTTTTGGACTGGGGCGTGTTCGTTTTCTGCCGGTACTAAAGAGGTAGCTCTTCCCTGCATCTACATACTCGGCTTCCTTGACAATACTTCTGTATGTAATGTCAGATATTCCGTTGCTCCAAGTAACCTCTCGTTCATAGTGCACAAAGTATTATTGGACATTATTTGCAGCTCTCGTCCTTCATAAATTTAATATGTGCGCAATGATTTCCCTTCCCTGCTATGAATATTTTGCCTTTCACGCCAACTTCTTGTTGATCGACGTTCAGCCATCATAAGCTTATAAATGATTAAAAAGAGATTCTATAAAAAAAAGCTTAGTGCAATGCAGTCAACTTACCATATCTAATAAACGAAGTATGAATGTCTTGAAAAAGACACTTATAATAAGTATGAACACTAGATAATAATAAAAACACACGGAAAAAAGCGATCAACTCCCACAAATTCAGAGACAGACACTAATTTGGAATTTTGACAGATGCGAAATTGTCGACTGACGACGCCGCTGAATTCAAACACCCTATAGCTGGCATAATGGACTCATCCGACGACCTCCGCGCCCAAAACGGATATGACGTAATATGTATTTCTTAAATTGTGACTACTCTACACAATTTAGATATAAGATCATTTATTATTTCGTGCAGGAAGATATATTTTTAGTTTAAAGAGTTAATTTTGCTGTTTTGTAATTATTCATTAATCACCTCGGGTTGGGTGAAGAGAAGCTTTGTGCTTGCTTTTAGTTTTCATTTATGTAAATTCACTTGAATTGTCCACGTTTAATTTAGTTTGTATTAATTTTTGAAACCAGGTGGATTGGTTGATATAAAAAGGATTATCTTCCTGAACAAATTTGTTTTTTTTTGCTTTGTTAAAGGATTTAGCATTGTCCTTTTGTATTTTAGAGTCTTATGCAGTTTTTTATTTCAGCCAGAGCCTAG
This sequence comes from Protaetia brevitarsis, assembly GCA_004143645.1. Lineage (NCBI taxonomy): Eukaryota > Metazoa > Arthropoda > Insecta > Coleoptera > Scarabaeidae > Protaetia > Protaetia brevitarsis. Next base: position 84,215 of record RXPK01000784.1, read on the forward strand.
GCTCATGGTTTTTTTTCTGCAATTTGTAACTAAATGTTTTTTTTTTCTTTTTTTTTATAATAATAAATTCTTGTTTGTTAATTACGTCATTCTAAATTCTGTTCTTTTATTTTAAATTAAACCTTTTAATTTTGGCATAATTAAGGAAAGTCAAGATTCTTTTCACCCACTTTTTACTTGGTTCGGTGAATTAGTATTTAATTTGCGAGGGTAGCCCTGAGTTTAATTGTTCTTTTCCGCCTTTAATTTTTATCAGTTGAGCTAGCTAATTTTAATTTTCATTTTTCTTAATTCATTTTGCATTTTCTTTGGTACATTCAGTACACAGCAGCACGTCCAGTTTAGTGCAGTTCGTGGTGAGGGGTCTAGGAGAAGTTTGCAGAGGTTATACAGTTTAACAATTTAAATGTAAAAGCTTACTATGAAGAAGTTAAGAGGGAATAATATAAAAATATTTTATTTCAATATTTATTAACATTATTACACAATATATTTTTAATCATACCCACGGAATGAACCGTGGATATTTACAAGGTTGTATTTACATCATAAAATCTCACAAAAAAAAAACACTATTGCACAGTGCCGGCTGGTACTAAAGGGCATAAGGGCGCGTGCCCACCCAAGAAATTCGCATGTAATTCAGTGAATTATTTTATTTTATTATTTTTTCGGTAGTGATGGGAGTATTCGAATACAAAACGGCGAAGTTCTCGAGACCAATCGAGAACTCACGAAAGTATTCGAATACCTGTTCTCGGATGTCGGTTCTCGGTTCTCGTGTTCATATCCAGCGATCTTTGAATTCGAAAGAACAAATATACGAATATTTGTTCTCGTATGTTAATTCTAGGGTTCTTGGGATCCGATAGGTATATTAATTTTATTTGAATGCGTCATCTAGTTGAAGAAGTGAGTGAATCGTTTTATTGCTTATTATTTTTATTTTTAATAAATTTTTGTATTATCGGGTCCGTAATTTTTTTAAATTTACAAAAATTTGTTGTACCCATATAATATACTGCTGTGTACTGATTGTATTTATAGAAAATGCAAAATGAATTGAAAAAGTAAAAGAGAAAATTAAATTAGCTAGCTCAAACGGAAAAATTTTAAAAGGGCGCAAAAGAACAATTAACCTCAGAGTTAATAACCTCGAGAATTAAAACATGAATCTAACCACGAAAAGTAATTTGTGAGTGCATGAATGAAATCTGACTTTCTTAAATACCTCAAAAATTGAAAAGGTTTAATTTTAAAATAAAAGAACAGAATTTTTAACCCAAAGATGCTAATTAACAAACAAATTTATTTAAAATGGGTAAAAAACCGTGAACTGAAGATTCTGGCCTAAAAAAAAAAACTGCACTTGATTCAAATTACAATAGGACAATGCTATTTGCCTATACAAAGCAGAAGTTTAAATGTTGGTCAGGAACATAATCCAATTCTACAAAATACAATACCACGTGGTTTCAACCAAAATAACCAATAACGTGGACAAACACACAGAAATTAAACAGAACAAAAAACTAAATGCCAAGAACAGAGCTTCTATTCACCCCACCTAGGTGATTGAAAATTAAAAAAAACGAAAACAGCAAAAACGAAAAAACAAACTTACCATCTAAACGAGAAGAACTAAAAACTTAAAAATATCTTCCTGCACAAAAATAATAATGATCTTATATCTATAATGTGCACACATCAAATAATAAAATTAATAATAGAAGCGAATTCCTTGATGGACAGATATTTAAAAGATAATTTATGGAATTAAATTGCGATATCAAAATGAAACAAAATGGCAAACCATGATTCAACAAAATACGTGTACTCACGTAACAGTCGACCAAGGAACTGCACTGACAAAATTCTAACAACGTCGCAACCAATTCACCGACAAAATCTAATAGAAAAACGCATTGACTAGAATAGCGAACCGATAAGACTCTTAAAAGAAAGGAATAATTAAAAAAAAACTAACACTTAATAAAATAAATTATACAATTATCTCTCTAACTAAAATTTATACAAACTAAACATTATTGTGGAAATTTCTCGATACAATGATTCAGCAAAACGGAAAAATCATGACAAATTACTAGGCAATTTAAAATACACTTGTGAAAAACGGGATGCCTGCCACAGCAATATGTACTACTTGAAAATTTGCTCAGAGTAGAATAACAGAAAGATATTTTTTTTCTAAAATATTGATTATTAAATATAGAAAAATGCATGCAAACAAAATAAACAAGTTACTATACAATAAGTTGCTAAAACATTTCTAAAATATCATAATCTGTGATTTTGTGACACATTTTTTAATTTGGGTTCAAAGTCGGAATGAGAATAAAACCTTTTAAGTTCTCCTTTACCTTTATTTTATTTGCTACGATCGTTTCGTTACCTTTATGGTAACTTTTTTAAGCAGTAATCAATAGGTAATCTGTAATATCAATTATAACTAGTGGTCGCAATTTGAATTTTTTTTTTTATTTACATTTACCTAGTTAATCTTTTTAGTTTTTATACCGTGTATTTTTTCCCCCGTTCCATTTGGGAGAAAGTCGAAATTAATTTTGGTAATTAAGTTAAATTAACAAAAACACAAACTAACCCTAATAGCCAAATTTAAATTTCCCGCCACTATTTTTAGTAAATTCAACGTAAAGGCATTAAAATTACTATTAATGTAGTATAAAATGGTGGGTAATCTTATGTTTTAACGTTGAAGTTACTACGAATAATTGCGGCAAATTTAAATTTGGCCATTAGGGAATTAAACTCAATATATTAATCATATGAGTCTGTGTATTGCCTAATTGAAGGTGAACAATCTCTAGTACAAATTTTTTGAGATTAAAGTGGTCTTGTAAATATATTAGTCATTATTTAACATACATCTAATGATTTTAAAACAATCCACCGACAAAAACTTATTTAATTTATATATTATGAATATGAGTGACTAAACTAGATCCGTAATCTTTCTATCCTTAGCCTAATTTTATCAGCACAGGATAATTATAATCTAATTAAAAATAAACCTAATGTATCTTTTTTTATTATTATATTTTACATAAAATATATGCATTAAATATCATTTATTTAATAAATCTAGATTATACGATAGAGATAAATACTGTGGGGACTATGATGGAATAAAAAAAATCCTTTTTATAAATACTAAACGATAAAAATTCATGCACATTCGAATTGCAATAAATATATCTTTAAAGGACGATTTTTTAAAATCGCAGCATTTTTTTTTATATGTATCAGCTCGATGATATGCAACCAACATTACTACTTTAAGAACACAGTGCGGTCCAAAAATTATTGTCACTAGTCACATTTCAATCGTTCCTGTGCAAATTATTATTATCTAAATTATTTATTTATTTATTCAATCGTACCTGTATCCAATTTAAGAGCGTCATTTATGTGGGCATTAATTTTATTCATATTAGAGTGATCATCAAACGAACAATCATGTATTAAAATAATATTACAAATGGATATATATATATATATACAATATAGTTATAGCAAAGTTTCAATAACCAAGGACTACTTACCGTTGTATGATAGGGTAAGTATTATATAAATATTGGTAGCGTAACAAAAATTAATATATACATACATATATTTTTAATATATAAAGGAAGGATTTATAAAATGTATATTGTTAAAATATGTCTAAGCACGTTATTAAACCAATAATGAAGAAACTAAAAAACAAAGTTGTTTCCAATTTTAATCTTCCTTTTTATTGTAAATTACAGGATTTACAACCTTATATATAAACATGTATTATAATTTTTGTAATTAGTGTTAATCTAGCAAATTTTTGCGACTTCATTTTTTCCAAAATTAAAAAAAATGTTTTATATGAATTATTGTGAATAAAGTGTCATGTTTTTCAGTCCTTATAACAGATTAACTTCCCCTTTTTTTACTAAAAAAAAGACATTAAAATACTAATTACAAAAAAAACTTTATTTTCGATAGACTTTGAATCACTAATTTGCACCGTACTTTAACCCATTAGTTCCTAGATGCACATATTTGTGCGCGATGTTATCGAGTTCTGTTTGAGATATTGAAAAGCATTTACTTATTTAGTGACATCAATTTAGGTACTAATGGGTTAAGACGTATCTTATGACACCTTTTTTTTTCCTCTTACACTCATTAAATAATGATGTTAACATATTAATCACTGATGAAAACGTTACGCTCAAATTCAGCTACAAGACATTTTTTATATGTTACAAACGCTTTAAAACTAAGCAATAGAATAATGTAATACATCAACAAATATTAATACCACATATTATGAATGGTTATTCTATTATAATAATACACAAACATGTTTTCACGTGTCAACTGACCAACTATGTAAATGTGGGTTTTATATATTATTGTTTAAATAAATAAATATGTTCAAGAACACATTTCTAGTTATTTCCTAACATAACCACATCTATAGTTACCAAATTCAAATTCTTGGATTTATATTGAGTAGTCGCGAACATATAAATATTGAAATAACTATTGTACCAAAATGAAATTAGCTACACGTTGATACCAACGTCGGAACACCCAAATTAATTATTCTGAAATTTTTAAATTTGGTTAATGTAAACCAGATTGGAAGCTTGATCAACACGACGAACAATAAACAATTATTTTGAATTTAACTGTACCATCTTAACGTATGGTACCGTAAACCCAATATAATTTCCCGTTATTCAGTAACTAAACATTAAAGCATGAAATTACCTGCGATTTTGGATTAGATTAATAGTATATTTGAATACCTTTAAGTTGAAATTACTAAAATATAATTGCGGGAAATTTTAACTTTGGTTTACTGGGTAAATTATATATGATGAGCCCAAAAAAAAATATTTTTTACATCGTTTTTAATACATTTATAAAACTTGTTGTGATTATCATTATTTCGCCGAACTTTGAAGGTGGTCATTTTGAGTTAATACAAATTAATAATGCAATAATCACAGAGATATTTTGAGGTTACAGGCAAAATTACTGTTCTGTCAACAAATGTTTAATTTATCGTAGCAAAATATGCATAACATAAAGTACATATACCATCTAGACACTTTTCAATACTACAAGTCTCCCTACAAAGATATACATGTTGTACTACTTACATAGTATTTATGGTGAACTACTAAACTTTTTACCTCTGCTTTTAACAATCACATCCAACTTTCGTTTGTCATGCAGCAGTCCTCCAAAAATATTTCACTATCTACTGCAAGTAACTATTCCTCTAACAGAGGGCATTTATTTAAATTTCTTCGCATAATGATATCTCTAATGCGAAATTAAATTTAAAATCCATTGGCGGATTTCGATGTCTTATATTCGAAATTAAAGTTTTGTCTTGTACGGTAACAATTGCCGGTTAACATAATTTCACTCTAAACCACTTCTCGTTTTAATGTCTTCTGGTAACAAAAAAATGCAACAATAATCATTATAATGTAGAGTATAGCTGTTATAATTAAGTATTTACATCTAGTGATGACATTCTTTGATTTTTCGTTTTAATGGATGTATAACTTTCAACACAAAATATTTCGATTCCTGCATTGGTATGAACTGTAATTTAAAATGTTTGTGTAATTAAATTTTGATTAAATTAATAAAGAACATAAAATTTAAAATTACTTCTTACCTAGATAGATTATATACTATATATTTGATCTTAAAGTATGCACATAAGAATTGCACATTGCTGCAATTTAATACAAATGATACGATCTATAACCAACTTTAATTAAAGTTCTTTTGAATTATTTAGAAAAGAAAACGCAAAATAAATTCATCCAATGAGCATGAATGTTTTCGATCATATGCTAAACCTTAACGTTATGCAATTAAAATTGTTACAATCGTTTCGCTGGTGCCGTGAACAGACTAGTACTATTTTCCACATAGAGGTTTTCAAAGCACTTTCTCCCTAATTAAATAGGTTTGTTCCTTTTAAATGAATTGGCTGCACTGGTACAATTGGTGTAGTGTGCACTGCAACTTTTTAGTGCAAACAACCCAAAACGTCGTTCTTTTTGGTGGTACATCCGGCATATTTAATATAACGCAGACTTTCCACAGACGCTGCGATGTTTGCTTTGCACTAATGTGTTGCTCAATTCTAGTTCGTTACGTAACGGTCACACCAATGTCCTCGCCCAGTTTGCTCAATTCTAGTTCAGTATCATTTAGTTCTACTACCGAGTCGGTGCAGCACTAGTTCAGCTAAAAAGAACAAAACTAATACAGTGTGTCAACATAATAAAACAAAAACGGCGTTAATTAATGATGACCAAATTCGCTGCTAGTTTGAAAGCCCATGGTACTAATTAAGGACAGCAATGTTGGCACCTAATAGTCAGAAAAGAAAGATTAAAAAGAACGTCTTAGTGCAGTGATAAACATGGCGTCGTTTTTGGACTTGCGTACGCTACTATATTGAACTACGTCGCTTATCTAAATAGCTCGAGAGGTAGTGCAGGCAATGCAATGTGCTGTTGCACTGAGTAGCGATATATTGCTAAAAAATGACTGAAACAATAACACTTGCGCTAAAAACAAATACCTCAGTATACGCTATTTGAACTACTACGGATCATGTAAACAGACAACCTAATGTAACAATTTAGTCGCATTTTCACAGACATGCGTTACTTGTGTGCTCATTGCTCATGCGCTGTCAGATAAAATCATGTACGGTGTGTCTGACAAGAATAAAATGGAGCTTGCCGGTTGCTCCTAAATAGTTTCTAATAAAAGTGTAAAACTGAAACAAAAATATTAGATAAGATAAGTATATGTGTTCTTACCTGAAAAGTTCGATTATTCACACCATGGACGTTTATGCAGGTAAATAGTATTAGGAGCCTTATATACGTAAGGGGATTAATAGCTTTTACATCTCCGGGGATTTACAGACTTAGTTGTGATACAGGTGTCAGTTAAAATTTATTTTCTGGACAATTGCTGTATTCTTTTTACCATTTGACTTAGATTATCTTGGTTTTGTAGGTTAAGTAACGAACTATTCACTTCGAACTCAATTAATCGGCTGATTTTATCGTTCGCAATGAGCTACTCGTAATTTAACTCATAAAGGTCAGATGAGCTAAGTCAAGCCGTAAAAAGAACATAGCCAGATTGCTTTCTACTCCATCAGATTGCTTATAAATGGTTGTTTTTTTTCTTCTTTGATAAGATTTGTATAGTTTTTTTACGTGTTTATTATGAAAACAACAAACTTATATTCAAGAAATATTTATGGTTTTCTATCATTGATAGTTGATAGAAATAATGAAAACATATGTTCTAGATTTAAATATAAGTGAAAAGCGTTATATGCGGTTTTTTTCCACAATAGTTTATCTGATTAATATAAGCTTGAATTTACTCATATATGCTGGTATCACGTGATTATAGTCATTTTTTATTTGTGTTAATTATTTATGGCAATATTCACTATCAGATTCAATGAACAAAGCTACTAACTCTGATTAAATATTGCGTTTGCTTATTAAATAAATCTACCAGCCATTTAATTTCAGATTGGATCAGAAAATTTCTGCATATAATAAATATTCTATCAACTTCATTTAAACTCACTTTAATTAGTGTATGGTTATAATTTTAATTACTTTAATCCCCAGGCAACCAAATTTAAATTTCCCACAATTATTTTTAGTGACTTCAACGTTTAATCATGAATTACTAACAGTTTTGTGTTACATTAATAGTTATTTTAATACCTTTATATTGAAGTTACTAAAAATAATTGTGAGAAATTTAAATTTGGTTGCCTAGATCATATTTGATCTGTTCAGACGCTCAGTTCAGAATCGTACTCTGATTAACACTTGGGGCACTTGGACGAACCAAATATAAATTACTACAGACGTACTTTACCTAATTACAGAGAATTTAAATATTGCTTTTCTTGAAAGTGGGGTTTGGTTTATTCATTATGAATGTTTAAAAGCGGTTAACAGTTTTTACCTTTTTTTTTACACAATATCTACTTTGGGTACACCATTTTTTAAGCAATTTTATGCATTTCTTATTTACTGTCTACATATAGATGCAGACAATTTAAATCTGGGCGTATGAACCATAAACAAGGATAAATATATAGATAATAGAGTTTAGGAATGCGCAGCGTTTGGATGACATGAGTGCCGCCACTTTGATCTATGACAGGGCTATAATAAAACAATTTAAACATTATTTTAAAATAAAATAATGTTATAGTATAACTACAAGAACAACCTTAAAACTACGATTTCTAAGCCTCTCAAAACAAGATAGTGCAGCAACAGCTGATCTATTTGGCACGGCATGCATCAAAATGGCGACTCCTATACAATCTGAAAGTTTGCTAATGCGCAACGGTCTAAACGCTTTTTATAGTAATATTCTTGTCTATGATGTACACCCACGAATCGTACCTAAAGACATTCCTTGCATTAATCAGGGAATCGTTCAAAACTATGTTCTGTAACTCTACCTAGCGGCCTGAACACAGCTGTTGACAATGTTGACATGACAATTTGTTTGTCTTTAGATATTGTAGATATGTTGGCTGCCTTGGAGTTCCAAAAAATGTTTTATGCGAAATATGAAAGTAGCAAAATTGATCTATATTCCGGTACTTTGCAATGCTGTCTAAAGAAAGTTGTAGAACAGGTAGGTTTAAATCAAACGCATCTATTTTAACATTGTTCATAAGCTCATTTCACACCGCGTATTTTGCGATACGAAAATTATGTTTTTGTCAGAATTATGAATACATATTACTTTTATTTTACTATGTTTCCGTATGTTTCTTTAGTATAGTTTATTTTATTGTCTAAGGGTGGTAATAGTAGTAAGTAGTCGTAAGGGCCTGTTCTTTAATTCCATATATAATTATATATAATATTACTATATTGCGTGTCTCGTATAAAACCAATGTCTGACATGGTTCTACGTTTGTTTTGCGCATGTGCAACGAAGCAAGTTGGTAGTGACGGGCATAATCGAATGATTTCAATAATCAAATGATTGTAATAATGGAATGATCATTCGTTGGAAGAAGAGTACAAATTTTTCCTCATTTGTTCAGAGAATGACCTTTCTTTTTATAGTGATATATGCAACGAAATTTAACCTTTATGGCCTGTATAAATAACGATAAGAGATGTACTTAATTCTGTAAATATACAAAAGGGATAGATAATTCGTAATAAAATACTGGTAATAATAATACATTGATGTCGTATGAGAATATTTATTTCAAACTATACCATAACAAATTCAATCAATTTACATTGTTTACAAAACACAATAGGTATTACACTGATAAAAAAGGATTCTTTTTAAAAGCTAGCAAAGTAGTTGGGAAAGGTGAATAAAAAACCACTTTTACATTTATTGATTTTGGAAAAGAACGAATTTGTTATATTTCTGATGTATGTTCTCATCCTTTGATGATATTTTTCCCTCATGATACAATCGAATAGATCTGTAGCATTTAATAATTAATTTACATAATTGCATGCAATGATTATTAAAAATCCCTTGACTCAAAATATGTAAATTCAGTTTAGGGTTAATTAAAACTGAGAGAATTCTATTCCATATAAATGCTTTTATAGAACATCTTCCCAAGGTATGAATATCCGTTTAATCATCGCTATCTTTTGCTATCACGGGATGATGAGAGAAAGGCATTCAATATATCGAAATAGAATGGATATATTAAAAAGAATATTTTACCTGTTTCTTTAACTATATGTATATCAGTTCTCGATGCAGATGTACTTTTATTGTTACTGTAGGAATTGATGGTATGGCTGTGGTTTTAGATAGAGACTTTTTCGCCCAAGTATTTTTGCATTGGTTCTATAAAATCCCCCGGAAGAAAATGAGCCGAACAATCAATAAAGTGTTACATCATCTTCATTTGACAATCCACAAAACATTTTTCCAGGCAGATCGTCTGTTGTCGTCTTTAGAAATCTGAAGAAAATGTAAGTTTATGTTACTACAATATATTCATTTTATAACTATTTGCTTTATCTATGCATAGAAGCCTTTACGTTTCCTTTGTTTTGTTGACCGGCCACACAAATAGCAATATCTTACCATCTTTATATTCCAAAAAACTAAATATACATACTTCAAATTATAATTCCATGACAGTTAAAATAACATAAAATAATCAACAGCAATGGATATAACCACAATATCATCAATAAACAATGATCAAGCGCTAACATAAGGCAGTTGTCAACGAGAAACACATGTGAAATGAAATAACTGACCAACATGTGCGAGAAAGATGCATGGGTTATTTAAGGTTCGCGCATGCGCATAATTGCAGCCAGAACGTTCTTGGCATATCGGATATAGCTGTCTCCCTTTGATTTCGGAATTTTTAAGCACATACCCGCAATATAGTAGTATTATATATATGAATTCACCACACCAAGCTCACCATCTCTCAAAATCGGCTGCGCGATGATGGCACCACTTGGTTGAAGCGGTAAATTTTAGAACGTGTTTTGGTGCACCACCAGAAACTAAACAGTAATTTAAGAACGTTACTGGTGAAACCAACTGCAACCGGTGAATCCACCGACGAAATAAAAAAACAGCCCCTCGTCAAAGACAGGAGTTTGACATATTTATATTTCAATATTTCTCTTTAATCTTGACTCAAGACTTTTGTTTTCGATGGTACATACACTTACAAAATATCGCCAAACAAAACAGGTGTTTTCTATTTCATTACTGCACACGTGAAAGTGCTCACTTGATACTTTGACTAACAATAAGATCAACTTTGATTTCACTAACAATAAAAGCAACGTTTTAGTATTGGCCGAATTTTAAACATAAGTTCTTTGACAAGGAACTTTGAAAAAGTATATTTTACAAAGCACATTTATAGAGTAATAGGGTAAACTTTTATGAAAGTGTATAGGTATTATAATAATGATTTGTAATCGTTGGAAATGGTCAAGCTCACCCGGCGTTTCCTTTACATTTTTCGAAGTTCGATTAAATCATTTGTCAATACTGGTATATAGTAATAATTAATTATTATTAATCGAATATATTTAGAAATAACATTTTGACCTGTTTTGACTGCTTATCACTGCATTGTGAAAGGTGTTCCTGACTTAAAAAAGAAAATATAAACTTCGAATACATATTCTAATTATGTTCTTTCAACAGAGAAAGCCACTTCTATTCATCTTACATAACGAAGACGTTAATTCATCCCATGAGTATTGGAAATTACTGCCAGAATTCGAGAGTACAATATGTGAAAAATTTTTAATTATTGGGATGGAAACTAGAAAACCGTCACTGTGAACTCCTGTCAGAAAAAATTTTTAGTAGTGGAAGAGCTTTCAAAGCACCTAAGAAATAATGACAGCTGGTTATCTTGTCATTATTACCGATGGGCAAATCTGTTAAAGTCTATAATTCTATAGTATAACTCTGTGGAGATGTTGTTGATAATGCGACAGGCGATGGATACAAGGCTAAATTAAACGCATTGTTGGAAAAGACGGTGAAGCTAATGTCAATGTATATAAATGAAGATTATTTTAATGATATGACGTAAGTATTATTGTATATTTATCACTCCTGGCTTGTACGCTAGATTATCTGTCTTGGGTACGGGGTTCCGAATCCCGGAGCGTGTCCTTAAAATAATGCAAGTAAATAGTCTCAAGATCAGTACTGTAGAGTGCTCGCCAAATCGAATGGATTTTAAGTTGCGCAAAAGTGTTACGTCACAAACTACTATCGGATTGGAAAATATAGTACAATAAAGGCTACTTCAAAAGTTCGGAATAATACCAGATTTTTAATGCAAAAACGTGACCGTCTGCTTTTAAATGTACGATGACAATCGTTTATCACAGAGAGAATCAACCTTTCTGCCAACTTCAAACATTAAATTTGTTTAATTGCTGTGTACATCATTTTTTTTTTATTATATAAGTTATGACTTTGCTGATTTTAAACTTGCCGCTGACACGTGATATTGGAAGTCTATTTAATTGAATTTGTTAAAACCAACCCACGATAGCACATATACATTCGAATGGACGTACACCAGACGTCCAGTTGTGTACCAATCAACGTACAGTGTACGTCCTGTGATGGTACGGTGGATGTCTTGTGGACGTACAATAACGTCTAAAGTTGTATGTACACTGGAATGTACATTGTAACGTCCAATGTACGTTGATCCAAATACATTCACACAACATGTGGACGTTCAGTGGAAGTAACGTGGATGTACAGTGAACATCCATATTGGAACTTCTTTTAGATTTGCAGTTTAAAAATATGTCGCTTAGTAATATAATTATAAAAAATACCTAAGAGTGTGATTATTTACATTAATTATAAAGACAAAAGTATGTTTAAACATAAATATACGATCTGCATAACACCTGTTGCTCTTATATGGGGTACAAATGGAGCTACTTTTGATTGATGTAAATCAGTTATCATATCGCTTATTTTATATAAAACTTCAAGGCTATATCAGTCGATAAGATGGAATTAATTAATTAAAAGAGAAACACTTGAGATATATATTTTATTATTGAAGTTCACGTAATAACACCTTTGCGCACTTTCTGAAAATCGAAAGTTTAATTAGAAGTTACTTTAAAAAAAACCTAAGAATCATGAATTCTTCATACATGCAGATACGCAAACAGTCCTTTATACAAGCATTAATAAAAATTTCATACCGCTAATATCGTTTATACAAATAAAAAATTGTTGATTTATTTTTAAACTCACCCAAATAATAAGGTTGCTAATTTCAGTTCTTTGCTTTCCATCCCAAAAAAAACTGTTTACTCCGCTCCAGCAATTTATTTGTGATGAATTTCCCTGCTGCATCAGGTACACAAAATCGTAAGTATTGTTTCCCTCCTACCCTGGATATTTCCCTTAACTACAAATTTATGCATTATAGTAATAATATACAGAGTATTAGAAAACGTAATGATAAATCAAGCAATAATTACAATCGAGAATATTGCAATTACACTTCGCGCAAAACAAATTTCACTTCAACCAATTTCAAGTGAAGTGAATATTTATAGAAGGTATTACTACAATATAATTTTGGCAGTACTTGCTGATCAAAAAATCGAAAAGACCGTTTAAAAAAATAGATAAAACTAGATCTGTCGATTAAATGTTGTTTAAAGTTGTCACACTATGATTAGATTAAATATCGAGAATTCAAACGTAAGTTGAATTGTCGAGATTTCATCGAGTTCTCTTATATTGCGCATCCGATTCTCACCGGCTAAGCTAGGTATAGGTTCGTTGAGGTGTACACAAATTATGCGTGAAGTTATTATTTCATAAATAATATTATAATTTATTCTGATAATACAACCTATATAGATCACAAACAAGAGTAACCGGTACCTAAATACGACTATACTATATTGAAGTTGATTTTTATTTGCTTCCGTAGCCCGCGCCAGTTACGCGTATTTTAACCGGCACTTATACCAAATTTTTATATAAATAATGATTAAAAAATATAAATATAGATACTGAAATGTTTTAAAACTGTTTGGGATACCCTCGAAGTGTTTAAAACTGTTTGTAATACCTTCGAAATGTTTTAAAACTTTTTGGAAGGGTTTCACTCTCACAACAATGCATAGGTTTATGTTTTATTTCTTCGCCGGTAACAAACTTATATTGCCGGCTAAGGGCATAAGAAACAGTGCCGGCACCAAAAATTAAAAAACCGGCGCTGGTTACAATATGCCTAAAAATTAAAAGCCGGCGCCGGCTATGGAGATACTTCCTTTCTTATATAATACCATGTATACCTGCATATAAATTTATTGATATGACAATGACATACAGACTAATTCATACGTGCAAAAATTATCTACAAAACAATTATATTGATGATAGAGATCCTCATACAATGCGAAATATGTATACATACTTATATTATGTAGATGTAGTCCAATTCACAAATGTTTTCCGAAGCACCACAATGTCGGCCATTTTGGCTTATGGAAGTTGTTGTGATCACAGAACATAACCTATTGTGAGGCACCCGTAAACAATTCGTGAATTGGAACTATAATTGTTTATACCCTAAGTACTATAAGCAAAAGTGGCGAATATTATAATTTACCTTTTATTATACACACACTCTCACTCTACAAATTAGCCATCGAAAATCGAAACGCTAAAAACTGTTATGCTGCTGTTATGCACACACTTCAAACCATCTTCAACCGTAAGCCGGTTGTTTACGGGACGCTCGATTCAGCTCGGCCCTCGTCGTCCTTCGGCGGTTAAAAGTGTGGGTAATTTAAAAATGAAAGAATATTTTAATAATTATGTTAAAATTAAATATTCCTTTATTATTCTGCGTTTATTTATTTTTTACCAGGTTAACGCCCATAAAATAATCAGCGTAGCCCCTATGCAATGGGGCAGAGAAGCTGTTAAAATTTTAAACATTTTTAACATTATTTAGAATATACTTGCGTATAATATGTAAATATTACCACAGCATAGTCCTAATATCAAATTAGATTTAAAGTTATTACTATTATATTTCTCATTAAACATACCTAATAAAAAATATTATTTTGTATCTTAACGACAACAATGTCCACCCCTGTTCGTCCATCGTACATAAACTCAGGCTGTCCGCTGTACATACATTCAAGTACATCCAATATACGTCCACCTTTTGTCCATGTACGTTTGTACCTAAAATGGACTTATATCGGACGTCCATCGGACATTGTGTGCTATATGGGAAATTATGTATTGCATCAGCCAGCTTATTAAAGGCAATTTTTGTTAAAGCATTTGTAGTAAATTGTGTGGAATGGATCCCAAAATCAGGCATTTTTCCTCGGGAACCACGTCCTGTATATCTTTTCCTCAAAAATATGTTGATGAGTTAAAACTTCAATTTTAGGTCGGTCAAGTATCAACAGTGGATGTACGAGGAATTGGGAGATCGAGATTATGACAGTTTTGGAGCCGAACGAGGGCGAATTTATTAAAAGAAAAAATTTTATACGCCCTTTATGGTCCACCGAAAATATTGAAAGATAAAACCCATCGGTTATGAAAGAGAAACAGAAAGTGAAGCGGACACACTGTACGAGAAAATACGGGAAAAAAAATAGTAAATATTTATTGGTCTTTGTGCTTCGAACTCGCATTTTTCGTCACTAATAAATGTACAAATTTTTATTCCAGATGAATATTCCAGATGGAAAGATCGCATTGTAATCGCATTTATTTATATCTGCACTGAACCCTTAGCTGCTGAGAAAGAGAAAAGGCAACAAACGGACGCAAACTATAAACCCGATTGTGATTTTCTTCCCATTCCGGTCTTCGTCGTAAGAAAGTGTAAAATTAGGTCTAGGGACGATACGGATTAGAGAAATACGAAAAAGATAAACACGCTGCCGTATTTTTCATCGATAACACCGGCAGAGTTTACGAAAACTTGGGATAAGTACATAGCAAATAATAAGCTGCCACCGTGTTAGAGATGATATGCCCGAAAGATGGCAGAATATTGCGCAGACGAGAATGATATCTGTATATCTAGAAGAGAAAACTTCTCCAAGTTGCAGTGGGTTGTCGCAGGTATTAAAGGTACCGATATTGGGAGCTGGTGTCGTGGGTTTTGTTTCGGGAGCGACATTGGTGCCTGCTTCCTTCAACACCGCTTGCTGTTGTGTTACGATACCTGCGATAATAGGTGGTGTGGGCAGTGGATTGTTTCGGCAGGTAGAAGCACTTACACTTTAATAGATCGTCGCAATCATGAAGAGGTATTATCGAACGCTTTTTTGTTTTTAGGATGCAATAATTGTTTTTGATTTGTTTTAGAGTATCAGGTATTGCCAACGCTGAAAGTCGTGGAGCTTATCTTGAGCATTGGCGCCAGTGCGTTCTGCGTAATCGGCGCTGGCGCAACTAAAGTGCTCTCTACATACGTACAAAGTGGTTGTAAACGTAGGCGAGTAATGAGCGTAAAACGAAAAGCCTAATTACATTCAGTGGCGGCTCGTGGTCGGAAACGTAGGTGTTCACAAAATCAAGAACGTGCAAATTTTTAACTAAAATATCCAATCATTTTTTTTTCGTACATGTCCTTAAATTTTCTTAGTAAACTCTTCTAAATTTACCCTTTTGTAGTTTGCGTCAAATTAAGTTCTGGTTTTGTTGCCCATACTTTTAATTTTGAATTTTTTGTTCATAACTAACACGAATTAAAATTATCTTTCAAATTATTGCACAGTAAAAATGGTTCGCAACCATAGTTCTTATTTATATATTGTTAGTGTTTACTTAAAATACTGCTTGTGTTGTGTTTTTGTGCATTTCATTATCTTTTTTACGTACTGTATATTTCATTTCATTACTTTTTTTACGTACTATATATATTCTCTTTGTTTGTCGGTTGCACCAAAGCGCATTAGTGGCAGCTTTTGCTTTTGTCGGCTTTTACAGAAGAATTTTACGATGCGGCGTAGTTTTTAACTGCGGCAATAGCACGTCCAATTTATTTTTTATTTCTAAAAAAATCAATTATTATTTGTATCTTTGAGGGAAATGTACGTTTTTTGGAACAGTTAAGATTTACAAGTTTAAGTTTGTGATTTTATGTGGCGCGGGTTTAATAACGTATTGCTGTAGATGAAAGTGCTTCAAACGAAAATTTAAATCAGTGTTTAAATAAAATAGATAATTTTTTTAACAATTTCCTTTTTTTTTACAAAGTTAAATTTAAGATATTTATAAATTAAACACTAAGTATTTTAAATTGTTACAACCATGATTATTGTGTTAATTATATCAACTTTTATCATCTACAATTCTTTGAAAATCTTCTTATACCTAAAACTAAAATATATAATTAAATTTAATACAGACCTGTATTAATTACTTCATCTAAACTGCACGAGTGTGATTAAACATTGAGCACTGGCTTAATATCACCAACAAATTAATATATTAAAATTTTTAAATTCCAAGCAAAAAAAAACAACACATGTGAGCCACCCGATATCTATATCACACTGGCTCTCCTCTCGCTCGCACGTACGAAGCAGAGAGCCAGAAAACAAACAAAAAAACCTGGAAACAAATCCGTCCAATACGGCAAAATATAGCAATAGGGAAATAAATAATATAATGTTATATATAGTCACGAAAATTCTGTTTAAAACCTTAAAGTATAAAGAAAATACACCGTTATCCTAAAATATCAAAACAACTTTCAAATTGAAAATAACATTAAATTAAGAAATTTATTCAGATAATTGTTGTTTTTTTTAATAAAAAACTACAGCAGTATGTTATTTAATAAATTAAAATAATTACGCACCCTTGGTTTCATTATAAAAACTGTCACCAACAAACAGTACTAGTTCTTATGGTGAGTCATTCATAAACAACCATAAATATAATATAGTTTATCCGTAAAACACGATATCTGAACGTTGATATCGATCGATTTGTTAACGTGGCCCGAGAAACGCAACGAAGCGAGCACAGGAGCACACTCAATTGTGTGCACCGTTCATATGGAATCTGCCGTATCCCTCCCGACCTCCGCTACGTCCTTTATGCGGCTAGGCATTGGATAAAATTAGCGTAGTTCGCCTATTCGGCGCACGTGCTCTGTCGTCGGTCGCTTGCTCGCAATGTACATACATATGTATAGAAAGGACGTCGTGTCGGTTTATTCCTTTTCGCTGCGTTATATTTCACGAATATATAGGGTATTTCCACGTAACTGGTTCATTAAAAAGTTTAGGATGTTTTATTATTTACTTTAATTTGAGATTTGGCACAGTATCTGTTCGATTGGAAACTATAAATGCAAAATACCTTAACCAATAATATCACTTCCGCTTGACCGGAAATGGATGTCAACTTTGTTATTTTAAATAGAATGATCTAATTTTTTATTCATTTTTGGATTCTACAACTTAAATACGTCCAGTTTTCATTAGCTATTCCTATAGCTACATTGTTGCCGTTTTTGAGTTATTTAAGTTTTTCTTTTTTTTAGTCATAATCCATTGCATCATTGAGAAATTAATATCTCGGTTAATACTGCAAGTAGAGACTCAAATTTGCTATGTTTATGAATGTAGATATAACTCTAAGAAACAGTAAGCACACTTTACATTCTAACATACAGGGTGTTCAAAATTGAGGAACAAAGTGACATATTTTCAAATGCAGAAAACTCAATTTTTTTAAATAGAACACCCTGTATTTTAATTCGGAATTAGGAAGTAAATACATCCCCTATCCGCTTTATATCAGCATTCCCTATACCTATCTTTAATAGATTTTGAGATATGAACGACTTTTTGTTAAACAGACTAAGTAGCCCTATCTTTGCGTGTTTGCAGCTGGCTCTGAATGGGATTAATGTCAAATTCATTGACTAACCAAGAAAGTGTTTATGTATATCATTGTAATTACACTTTCGTACAACGCAATTAATAGGAATGACTATTCGAACAGACATTCTTGTATGGTTATTCAAAGAACTATACATGAATTTGACGTGAATCCATTTCAGAGCCAGCTACAAACATTTAAAGATAGGGTTACTTAGTCTGTTTAACAAAAAGTTCGCTCATATCTCAAAATCTATTAAAGATAGGTATATGGAATGCTGATATAAAGTGATAGGAGATGATATTTACTGTCCTATATTCCGAATGTAAATTACAGGAGTGTTCCATTTAAAAAAAAATGAGTTTTGCTTTGGCATTGAAAAAGTCAGCTTTGTCCTCAGTTTTGAACACCCTGTATGTTAGAAATGTAAAGTGTGCTTACCATTTCTTAAAGTTATATCTACATTTCATAACATAGCAAATTTGGAGTCTCTTCTACTTGCATTTATTAACGGAGATATTTAATTTCTCATTGGATGCACATGATTTATGACTAAAAAAAAAAAAAAACTTAAATAACTCAAAAACGGCAACATGTAGCTATAGGAATAGCTAATGGAAAAACTGACCGTAATTTATAGGTTGTAGAATTCAAAATGAATGAAAATTATATCATTTTATTTTAAATAACAAAGTTGACATCCATTTCCGTGTCACCGGAAGTGATATTTTTGGTTAAGGTATTTTGCATTTATAGTTCCAAACGAACAGATACTGGTGGCCAAAAATCTCAAATATAAGTAATATAGAACATCATAAACTGTTAAGAACCATTTACGTGGAATACCCGTATTAAGATCGAGTAATGATTTTATTACTTTGTTAATCGACGATTTGTTGTAGGGGGTTCACGTGCTCATGTGCTCCTATACAGAAACCGGCCACTGATTACATTCGTATGACTGCGTAATTCTAGGCATTGATTATATAAAGTGTACATATACAACAGCCAGTATTATATATAATCAATCTTCTAGGGTATTCAACATTACCGGTAACAGGCATTTAATGGACGTCAACGTTTTCGTGGCTGGAGCATCCACTGCCAATGGGTTTTATGATGTATATCTGCAATATACTGAAGATGAACAACTTCCGTCCGCTTTAAGATCTTACAGTTTAGGTTCCTCTCTATTCTTCTTCGGGAATTCCGTGTACAATTTTCCGTACTGGCGGCCATGAGTGAAAGGAGATCCAACTAACACCTTGAGTGAAATAGAAGCGAATCTTCGAAGCAACAGGCACAGGTAATTCGCAGATTTGTTTGTTTATCTAACTAGGTATATACCATCTCAATAAATTGCCGTTTGTCCTTGGACGCATAGAAACTTTTTTTTAGAAAGTTTAATTTCAAGTACTAGGTACTAGACTAAAGCCAGTTTCACAGAAATGAAACATGTCTGGGCGACATCTCTCCCACCACGTCGGTACTTGTTGACAGATTAATTTTGTTTACTTTTATACGAAATCCGTTAAAAAAAAACAGTAAATTTGAAACCACTGGCATGTGTCAATTCTACCGATGACCTGATGTTAATCATTGATATTTATTTTACATTTGTATTGAGTACAAAAATTGTACTAATCGTACTAATTTAGAGCGATAAACACAGAAGAAGAAAAAAACAAAACATAACCTCAATTATTTTGGCGACATCAAATGAAGTTCGGCAAATCCACTACACACTCGATGTCGCTGAAAAGATAAGATCACAAAAAGAAGGATTGAGGGGAATATCTGATGCTTAGATGTGATTAGTTTGTTTAAAACGTCGTCAGCGACATGTTTCAATTCTGTGAAGTCGGGCTTTAGAACTTAAGATGCATTAAGTAAAAAAAAAAAAGAACGCGTTGGCTAAGTACTTGTAACTAACAACAGAAATACAAATAAACTTCGTTTTGAAACTGTTTTTATTTTTCATCAAGTGAAATGAATTAGATCATATTCCTGTGTTATATTCGACATCGAAGAGAAACTTCTTTGTAAATCCAGTAATTACCTTCAGCCTAAAAATATACGGAAGAAACGTAAGATTGTTCAACATTATAAAAAAATTTGCAGTTGTTTATATACACTTTGGATCTGTGAAGGACTTTTTTTCCCTGGATTTTTTTTAATTAATTAAACGTGTAGAAGATTTTAAGCTCAGTGCGTTTTTGAACAGTTTCAAACAACATACTATTTTGTTTGGACTTAAAGTGAAAGAAGCCTACTATAAATCTTTTTTTTTTTTTGACGTCTACGGGAACTAAGCCCATACGCCGTACTATAAATTTTACATATCTTTGGCATCAATTAAAAACCACCATAATTTCTTTTATTATTCGTTTAAGACAATATTGTATTAAACTTTTTGCATCACAAATTAAAATATCTTTTCATTTTTTTAAACAATATACAGGGTGTTCAATTTTAGAAAAAATATATAAATTTCAAAATTTCTCGGAAATGCGGTTGTGCAATTGTTTTTTCGTATATGCATATTAATAAGCGGTAAAAAAACACTAATCCTGTGCTAACTTAACCTACTTTCTAGAATGAATAATAACAGAGATAACAATTTTGGTGCGAAAACTCTTAATTTTGAATCAGCCTGTATACTTCTTATAAAATACTAGCTCGTATCCCGACCACGGTTTGCGCTTGGATAACACTTCTTCCACTATTAAATATAACCATTAATCTATTTATTAGGTATACACAACTACACAGAGAGTTCAAAATGATTTGTTCAAATACCGCTCCTATATAGTACGTAACAGGGCTGTAGGTATATGCCGCGTGTTTGTAATGAAGGTTTGAACTAAGTTAGTGTTGGAACATAAGAAAGTAAACGGATCTGTCATAAAATAAGATGTAAATAAGGAAAACGTAACCTATATTTGAAACTCGTTGGTGTTTCTGCTTGTAAAAATGAAATGTAATTAATTTAACTTTACTAAATTATGATTTTACAATTCAGTACTAACTGGTTGTTTAACTGAATTTAATTTATTACCTTAAATTATAAACACACAATTAGTATAATTATTAAGTGACAAAACTGCATCTCTCATGTTCTTCTATGGTATGCATGCGGTTTCTGTAGTATCCTATTTTTTAGATAGAACATGAAGTAATCTAATGCGGTTAGTCAGGCGATCTTGGTGGCCATCTTTTTATGCTCTAACGAACCTGTCAGCAAAAAAACTGTTGAAAGATATTGGCAGGTTTGTCGAGGCAGTATGTGCTGGAGCAATTATCGTGCTGAAAAATAACCTGCTTCAAGCTCATTTTCTTGTAACCCTGCAATAAACACATTCCAACATCTGTTGGTAACGTTGGTCTGTTACCAGTTTCCTTCGAAGAAAATTGGCCCTATTATTCGTTGCCTGGACATAGCTAAACCCAAACTCCAACTTTTACGGGATTGCAATTGCGTTTCTCGAAGTTCGTGTGGGATTTTCTGCAGACCAGATACAATTAGTTTTGTAAATTGATATAGTCTGTTACATAAAACCAGGCTTCATCCGAGAAAAATGATTTGTTTAGCAAGGTCATCGTCCCTTAAATTGTTATTAAAACCAATGTCAATATTCCAATCGCCTATCGTGATCTAATGGTAATAATTCCTGTACCGTAGAAAACTTTATAGGATGAAAATGTAACTTTTCTTTTGACAGCTCATTGCGCTGAAGTGTATGATAAGCCTATAATATTATAAAATGTAATAAACTATTTCACTTAATGTTAATATGATTTTTTACCTGGTTTGTTTGAGCTATTACCACAGATAAATTCGCTTATTTTCTATACAGTATTCAGAAATACTATTGTTGGTGATATTAGATGTAAATATAAAGATTTGAAAAAAATTATAAGATAAATAATCGAAAGATACTACAACCACGCACGCCAATGTCCGCCTAAATGTCAAGAAAAATTCATTTAATGTATGAAATTTGTATGTAGCTAACTTCGCTCATTAAATTGGTAATAAGTATAGATAAATTTTCCGGAAAACAGGTTTTTTTTCTTACGACAATCATTTTGAATCACATGGTACATATTTCGTTACATAAAATTTCTAATCATTTTGTTGGTAACACTGCAATTTCGTAATTTTTAACAATGTTCTACCCAGATAACAATTTAAGGTTTATACAAGCCTTTTTAAGGGTTGTCCGACAAGGAAAAAAGCTTGTCAACAAGCTTATAATGGCAAGGGTGCAAGCTTGCTGCAAGGTTATGACAAGCTTGCTAGTTGACATAGGACAAGGTTTTTCCAGTTCGGTTCATCGGTTAGAATTATAAATCATTGATATTCTTGAAGCAACAACGTATATTTAGTAAAATATATAAAATTAGGTAATACTTACTTTTGGATGAAAGATGTTTTAAACTATTATACACTGAAACAGCTCAAACGAATACGACACAACAAACAATGGCGATCGATGAGAGAATACGGAATGGCGGTTAAACCAAAAAAAAATCAATACTCGATAAACGATTGACGCCGAATCACTCCGGAAATACATGAAGTCACCGTACCATGATATAATAACTTTGTCACAACGTCGCATTAACCTAGCATTATCCTTTTACTGTTAAGCTTGTCTGGACAAGGGAAACTTAAGCAAGTGGCAAGCTTGTCGTAAGCTTACGTGTATCTGGGTAACTACAGTATTGTTTTTTTTTTTTTTTTCAACTATTTTTTCTCTCCTCGCCCTTAGGAAAACCTTCAACAAACTGATGAAAGAAACTGTGCGTCTGAACGGTGAGACCCAAGGAAGGGCCGAAGTAATTTCAACCATGCGCAACGTCGATAGGAATGAAGTACTGGCGGTGCTTACGCGGTCCAATAAGAATTTCAACCAGCAAGGAGTTAGATTCGCCGCAGAAGGCGGTGGTATAAGTTTGAACGGCGTCCCGGTCGACATCGTAGAATACGGAAATCTCGCAAGAATGGACCAAAACGTCCATCTCAATTCACTGCCGACAATACCCGAAACCCCGGCGAATGTAACGAAAACTAATAACTTGATACGAGGCATGAGATTAAATCAGAACCTTGGAGCCATAGGTTTTCGATCCTAAAAATTTTGTTCGGTGTTGATAGCCGCTTTCGCAGAGGACTTACAACCGAAAGTGATTAAAAATCTGCGAGAGGTTCATGAATGCAATGGGAGGTTGATTACGTTCTAGCTTTTGAGAGGACTATTCGGCGATATGAAACTGGAGATCATACAATTTCGTCACAAGATGTTATAAACAGTTACGCATTGGAGTACAAGAGTTTTTCGAAGAGCGAATCTTGAACGAGGATGTAATGCAAGTTTGTGCTAATTTTGGCTTCAGGAATCCACGCGTTACTTTAAACGATTTCATCGCTTATGTTATTGAGGGTTTGACAAATGATGAATTGATGGATCAACTTAAAAAAGATTTTCATTCTTGGTGCGCGTCTTTGTGGTACCAAGAGGAAAGAAAGAACGAAAGAAATGCAATAAGACGCGCTAATACTGAGGTAACCAAAGAAAAGAAAGATTGCTGTCAATGTGAAGGTTATTACTATATAACAGAAGTACAGAATGGTAGGAGTTGGTTGCCATTTTTAGGGTCATCATAATTTTTTACCACAAAAATTACTAATTATAGCAAATTTCGTCAGACCGACGCACAATAATTACTATTTAAAAAGGAAATATCAGAAAGAAAAAAAAAACATCGAAATGACAAATATATTACGACCCTTCTAATTTATTTATACGTAATAATCTTATATTTTGATTTTTGTCTCCAGAAAGCGGTCAAGCACGAACTATTTTTATACCTATTATTAATTTTCTTCTATTTATATAAAATAGTATTAACATTATACAAATAAAAATAATTTTTAATAAAATCCAAAAAACACAAAACAAATGCTGTGATGCAAATGTGCCTAGTCTGTATTCTAACATTTAATTAATATATTTTAAGATGAATAAATGAAGGTTTACCTAATTCTGTACCGACTTTTAATTTACCACTTCCTCACAGGGACATTAATTGTCATTTCAGAAGGTTAGATATGATAAATATGTTTCGAGATTTCTCGATAAATAAACGGCACTTCTTAAATGTAATTCATGCGTTTATTTTATACATAACCATACAACAACGTGACATTGAAAACTATGCTATATTAGACTGCACACTGAACTGAATGTAGGCACTCATAGGTAAGTATTTAAAGGTGTGCTGCCATCTATAATGATTGAACAGAACTTGAGGCATATTCGAAAATACATGAAATACATATACAATATTTAACAAGATATGTCGCTGGCTTGGGATTATAAGGCTCTATGTTACAATGCAACAGTTTTGAGAAAATTGCACCATCGCATTGTTTCTGCACATTAGTAATCGTGTTTAATCAAAACCAGTCTGGAGCCGGCAAGTTTTTCTCAGTTCGTTATCTACTCGGAAGCCAGAAACTACAGAAAGCGCAGAGGCACATTAAAACTTCTAAAGCGCTGAAATTATAACATAGAACCTTTTAATCCCGAGCCAATGATATATGCAGGAAATATTAGCTTTGTTCGTTTGTTATAAATGAAGTGGCTTTAGAATACTCTACAATTGAAGCCACGTGATTACGGTGGTAAGTTTGAACGGTACAGAACTACAATAAATAGATAAAAAATAGCCTTTCATGATTTAACGTGGTAATTTAGTATTTGTATGTATACTAACCTCAAGTTGATCAATGATTTATGTTTCTAAGTTGTTTATGTTCTTGAACGATATGATAGCACTCATCTTCCCTATTATGTGTTATACTAATAATTTCCGAAGTAAATATCTTAAATAATTGCAATCATATGTTCACAATTTAACATAACCCATATAACCATAGCCATTACTACATTACCAACTGCTCGAAAACTTGTTCTTCCTCTAGAGGTCTAAAGTAAATGCAGAATTAGACGATTCGAAAACGGTTCAAAACAAGATTTACAAACAAATATCAGTAACTGGAATCTCTGAAATGGTTCTGAACTACACCAACTTACTACGTTTATGCTTTCACTAAATGCGTATTGAATGCGCAGAGTATATATAATTCGATTCTAAATCCTGTAGCATAAACACTTCCAAATGCGCATTATAGATTATAGCTCCAAATGCGAATTGACAAAATACCGATTTTAATAGTGGTTTTAGAATAATCGTTTGGTCGTATAAACGGTTAATGCGGATTTTCAAACTGTATTAAAGCAGGTTACCAAACAGAGTGTAACAAAGAACATATCACAGGTGAAATAGAGGTTATGTGTATATAAGTATATATTAGTACATATGTTGACTTGTGTTAGTTTTGAGTTAAAGTAATTGAGTGTTAATTGCGCAAATAAAACTCGATGGAAGGAAGAAAACGTACGCTGTGGGGAGAAGCGGAAATAAGCTACATGTTAGCTGTCATGCGAAATAAAAATATTGTAAAAATGTTGGGTGGTAAACGGTATCGGAATGGAGAAATTTTTCACATTGTTAAAGAGGAGTTGAAGAAACGAGGTTTCATCAAAACTATCGAACAAATTCGAGTGAAGTGCAAATTATTAAAATCTACTTATCATAAAACGTTAGACAAAACAGTACTTCAGTTCAGGAAGGAGTCACTGTCCATTTTACAACGAACTTAACGATTCTGCATTATTGTGCCTATCTTTCTTTTTATTTTTCTTCTTCTGCGCTGTATTTTCTGTTTTATTCGAAGGAAATGCATTTGTTGAAGAGCTAATAATTGTGTCCAAAATCCCACACATAAATTTACTATTTCTTTCATGTTTTATTACAAAAAAAAA
The DNA here is from genome assembly GCA_004143645.1 of Protaetia brevitarsis. Lineage (NCBI taxonomy): Eukaryota > Metazoa > Arthropoda > Insecta > Coleoptera > Scarabaeidae > Protaetia > Protaetia brevitarsis. The sequence goes on from RXPK01000784.1 coordinate 110,632, forward strand.
CACCGGCAGATATAAATCGGTATATGACAAGTGACAACTGAGGTTGCATAAGGTTATGTTTTTACTTTATTAATTTTTGTTACAAATTCGATTGGCCATAACCCTTGTAAACCGTGGTAAATTTCAAAATATTTCAATGCGTATTATTTTTATTGCGAATTGCGTGAAAAGCATAAACTGATGAAGTTTTCGATTCGTACTTACTCATTCGCAATTTCTAATGCGCATCTAGAAAACATACTAAAACCATAAAGTTGACAATACATATAAAGTTAGTTAAAAACGTAAACAACTATGTGCAATTAAATTGTTATGAGGGTATGGAAATATATAAAACAAACATATTTTAATGAATTCAGATTCAGGACCCTTAAATTCTTGTCGATCTACTGCAAGTAACTATTCCTCTAACAGAGGGCATTTATTAAATTTCTTTCGCATAATGATCAATGATCTCCAATGGCGAATGAAATTTAAAATCGATTGGCAGGTTTCGATAACTTATATTCGAAACTAAAGTTTTGTCTTGTACGGTACAATTGTCGTTACATAATTTCACTCTAAACCACTCTTGCTTTAACGTCTTTGCTAACAAAAATGCAACAGTAATCATTATAATGTAGAGTATAACTGTCAAAATTATGTATTTACATCTGGGATGACATTCTTTTTTTTCAACCACAAAATATTTCGATTCGTGCATCTTGTATGACCTGTAATTAAAATATTTGTGTAATTAAAATTTTGATTAAATTAATAAAGAACATAAAATTTAATACAAATGATACGATATCATGATATTTTCGATCATATGCTAAACCTTGACGTTATGCAATTAAAATTGTTACGTCGTTTCGCTGGTTGCCTGAACAGACTAGTACTATTTCCCACGTAAAGGTTTCCAAAGCACTTTCGCCATAATTAAATAGGTTTGTTCCTTTTAAATGAATTGGCTTCCTAGTACAATTGGTGTAGTGTACGCGACGTCGTTCTTTTTGGTAGTACATCGGCAATTAAATATGCCGATGTACGACCAAAAAGAATAACAGCAGACTTTCACAGAGGGTGCGATGTTTGCTTTGCACTAATGTGTTGCTTTGATTTCTAGTTCGTTACGTAACGGTCAACACCAATGTCCTCTCCCAGTTTGCTCAATTCTAGTTCAGTACCATTTAGTTCTACTACCGAGTCGGTGCAGCACTAGTTCAGCTAAAAAGAACAAAACTAGTATCAGTGTGTCAACATAATAAAACAAAACGTCGTTAATTAATGATGACAAAGTCGCTTGCTAGTGTTAAAAGCCTATGGTATTAATTAAGGACAACAATGTTGCACCTAATAGTCAGAACAAGAAGTTAAAAGAACGTCTTAGTGCAGTAATAAACATGGCGTACGTTTTGGACTTGCGTACGTTGCTATATTGAACTACATCGCTATACTAAATAGCTCGAGAGCTAGTGCAGTGCTGTTGCACTGAGTAGCGATATATTGCTAAAAAATGACTGAAAAGAATAACACTTGCGCTAAAACAAATACCTCAGTATATGCTATTTGAACTACTACAGATCATCTAAACAGAACAAACCTAATGTAACAATTTTAGTGGCATTTTCACAGAATTAGGCATGCGTTATTTGTGTGCTCATTGCTCATGCGCTGTCAGATAAAATACACGTCTAGTCACAGTTTACGCTTATCTGCGCTTATACTGTAGTCTGGTGTCTCAGTGTCTGGCAAATAAAATGGAGCTTGCCGGTTGCTCCTAAATAGTTTTCTAATTAAGAGTGTAAACTGCAACATAAAATATAGTGTTCTTACCTGAAAAGTCGATTATTCAACAGAATGAGGTTGATGCAGGTAATATTAGTATAGAGCCGTATATAGTAACGGAATTAATAGCGTTGCATCTCCGGGGATTTACAGACTTAGTTGTGATACAGGTGTCAGTTAAAATTTATTTTCCGGATAATTGTTGTATTCTTTTTACCATTTGACTTAAATTATCTTGGTTTTGTAGGTTAAGTAACGAACTATTCACTTCGCACTCAATTAATCGGCTGATTTTATCGTTCGCAATGAGCAAGTCGTAACTTAACTCATAAAAGTCAGATGAGCTAAGTCAAGCCGTAAAAAGAACACAGCCAGATCGCTTTCTACTCCATTAGATTGCTGATAATGGTTGGTTTTCCTTCTTTGATAAGATTTGTGGTAAGACTTCCGTAAGAGGACCGCCGATTTGGTGATTTATATGCATAACGGAAACAGCATGTCTTCCTGAGTGTAAAATAGCTATTCATTTTTTGAGCAAATGGAAAGAAAGTATTAAAAAAAACTATGGAACACTGTAAGTTTGTTCGCGTCGCATGAACTATTTGCACTATTATGCACTTTTGCACACAAAAGTTCTTAAAGTGCATAATAGTGCAAATAGTTCATGCCGAACAAACTTTGTAATAGATAAAAATGTTATAGCAACTACAAGAAAAACCTTAAAAACAAAATAGTGCAGCAACAGCTGATCTATTTGGCACGGCATGCATCAAAATGGCGACTTCTATATGACCTGAAAGTTTGCTAATGCGCAATGGTTTAAACGCTTTCTATAGTAATATTCTTGTCTATGATATAAACCCACGAATCGTACCTAAAGACATTCGTTGTATTAATCAGAGAATCATTCAAAACTATGTTCTGTAACTCTGGCTGGCGGAAAATGTTGACATCACATTTTGTTTGTCTTTAGATATTATAGATATGTTGGCTGCCTTGGAGTTCCAAAAAATGTTTTATGCGAAATATGAAAGTAGCAAAATTGATCTATATTCCGATACTTTGCAATGCTGTTTAAAGAAAGTTGTAGAACAGGTAGGTTTAAATCAAAAATGTATCTATTTTAACATTGTTTATAAGCTCGTTTGACACCGTATATTTTGCGGTTCGAAAATAATGTTTTTGTCAGAATTATGAATACCTACATATTACTTTTATTTTACTATGTTTCCGTATGTTTCTTTAGTATAGCTTATTTTATTATCTAAGGGTGGTGATAGTAGTAAGTAGTAGTAATTATAGTGGTAAACAACCACGTAAGATGTCAGTTAATGTATTTCTTAAAATATTTAATTATTAAGTTTGTTCGCGTCGCATGAACTATTTGCACTATTATGCACTTTAAGAACTTTTGCACACAAAAGTGCGTAATAGTGCAAATAGTTCATGCGACGCCAACAAACTTATAATCAGATAAATAAACGTTTGGTGTTTAATTAGAATTCAAAACAGGTTTGTGTTGCTTTTTTTTTAAATTTATTATTGAAACAGTTAACAATGTACTATCAAAGACAGAAGTTTGACATATTTATATTTCTCTTTAATCTTGAGTCAAGACTTTTGTTTTCGGTGGTACATGCACTTACAAAAATATCGCCAAACAAAACAGGTGTTTTCTATTTTCTATTTCATTACTGTACACGTGAAAAGTACTCAGTTGATAGTTTGACCACAGTATAGTGTTTATCCAATAGTGTCAAGAAAGGGAATATTTGTATCTGTTTTTGAAAGCTGCGCGAAGCAGGCAATAATGGAATGCGCCGTAAATCGCTGCGGCAATATGGCGTTTATTTGTATTTGTGCTGGCATATTTCTATAATTTAATTTTTTATTATATTTATTGATACTAAGGCAATTACAATTGCTGTTTGTTGTACGGAGATACAGCTCTAACTGTAACCTGTTCCATATCTGATTTACCTTCATTGTAAATTGTTAGGGTAAGTAAATTAGTGAGTAAAACAATTTAATATCTTAACAATTACTTTTTGTTGTAGTGTTTCTTAGGCTTACCGTTTCTTATTGTTACATCTGTGTCTGGTGGCATTAAAAATTCTCCTGTTTCCAGTGCCTGACTCTTTTTATAGTAAGTGAATTCTCTACAAGCACTGCGATAACCTCATTTTTAACATAAGATTTTGTTGTAGCGTGGTTTTTTGTTACGTCTGCATTTGATTTGTAATAATAAAAATTCTATTGTGCCCACCGACTCTTTACAGTGACTGGATTCTGTAAAATTGCTGCAATAACCTCATTTTGTAACATTATGTTTTGTTGCAGCTCGGATTTTACTGTACAACTGTGTTTGATTCGTTGACACTTGTAAATAAATATTTTTTTGTGCAACATAGCGTATTTTTACAATTTACTATTAATAATAATAATTTATTTTGCGAGAGGTAAAACCCAATTACAAGAAAATACAATGCGCACATCTGCAATACATATTACACATGTGTAAATTACATAAAATAATTACAATAAATTCTTACGAGCAAGACTAATGTAAATTATATGCAAACTCTGTATTGTAATTTAAACTATTATGAATGTCACAAGCATCAGAGATTCTAGATTCTATTGAAATACTTGCACATTAAAGAAATAGGGGATGTACGTAGAACATTGGTCCGATGTGAAACACAGAAGATTACGTAGGAACAAGTGTGTATGCTTGCAATATTAAAATTAAGTCTACTTGAAAGCCATGGACAATCAGTTCTACCATGAACCAGGCAAAATAAAAATTTAACCAAGCTAACAATTCTCCTTACATGTAAAGTATTGAAATGGAAGTTATTTAAAAGAACAACATTTATCCTCAACTACTCAAAAGTAACCCTAAAAAAAAATAGTAATTATTTTTCTAAGTGTATATTAATCAGTAGCTACTATATTTTTATAACCTGTTCTCGGTTATTTTTAAATAGTTGCGTATGTTACAGAAAAAAATTCAATGGTATTTAGATTTCAACTTCTTCCTGATTTTTATCATCTTCTTTAATTGTATAAATAATTGTAGATTCTGAATTTTACATGATTTTTTTTAAATACATTCTAGTTGCATCCGGTTTATTTATGCACTATTATTTTTAATTGTTCTTATATTTTCTCATTTAAATTTAAACTTAAATGCCGCCATGATTTATCGAAGAAATGCATACTAATCGACACCGCTCGGCCCGAGTCGTAAGTAAAGAATGCCGCTCTCATGAGCCTGGCAGGTTGCGCGAGAAAAACTTAGACTCACAAACTTCAAAGGTGCCGACAGCTCTTGACACTACCGCCTATATACTATACTGTGGTTTGACAAAGATCAACTTGATTTCACTAACAATAAAAGCAACGTTTTAGTATTGGCCGAATTTTAAACTATAAGTTTTTTGACAAGAACTTTGAAAAAAGATATTTTACAAAGAACATTTATAGAGTAATAGGTAAACTTTTATGAAAGATCATCTTTTATAATTATTATTAACTTGATTCAAACAATGATTTGTAATCGTTGGAAATGGTTAGGCCAGCCGGGTCAGCCGCATGTGCATTTTAAAATTAGTTTCCAAAATTTTCAAGTGTACATGCCATGGCCGTTTCTTTACACTTCGAAGTTCGATTAAATCTTTGTTACAACTGGTATATAGTAATTAATTAATCGAATATATTTTAGAAATAACGTTTTGACCTGTTTGGACTGCTTATCACTGTATTGTGAAAGTGTTCCTGACTTAAAGAAGAAAATATAAACTTCGAATACATATTCTAATTATTTTCTTTCAACAGAGAAAGCCACTTCTATTCATCTTACATAATGAAGAGGTTAATTCATCCCATGCGTATTGGAAATTACTGCCAGAATTCGAGAGTACAATATGTGAAAAATTTTTAATATTGGGATGGAAAGTAGAAAACCATCACTGTGAACTCCTGTCACAAAAAATTTTAGTAGTGGGAGAGCTTTCAAACCACCTAAGAAATAAGACAGCTGGTATATTTGTCATTATACCGGATGGGCAATCTGTTAAAGTCTATAATTCTATTAGTACAACTCGTGGAGATGTTGATAATGCGACATGCGATGGATACAAGGTTAAATTAAAAGTATTGTTGGAAAAGACGGTGAAGTTAATGTCAATGTATATAAATGAAGATTATTTTAATGATATGACGTAAGTATTATTGTATATTTATCACTCCTGAATTGTACGGTAGATTATCAGTCTTGGGGTACGGGGTTCGAATCTCGGAGCGTGTCCTTAAAATAATGCAAAGTAAATGTCTCAAGATCAGATACTGTAGAGTGTTCGTGAAATCGGATGGATCTTAAGCTGCGCAGAAGTGTTACGTCACAAACTACTATCGGATTGGAAAATATAGTACAATAAAGGCTGCTTCAAAGGTTCGGAATAATACCTGATTTTTAATGCAAAAACATGTCCGTCTGCTTTTAAAAATGTACGATGACAATCGTTTATCACTTGGATAGTGAATCAACCTTTCTGCCAACTTCAAACATTAAATTTGTTTAATTGCTGTGTACATCATTTTTTTTATATATAAGTTATGGCTTTTTGCTGATTTTAAACTTGCCGATGAAATTATGATATTGAAGTCTATTTAATTGATTAAAACCAAATTATGTGTTGCATCAGCCAGCTTATTAAAGGCAATTTTTGTTAAAGCATTTGTAGTAAATTGTGTGGAATGGATCCCAAAATCAGGCATTTTTCGTTGGGAACCACGTCCTGTACATCTTTTCCTCAAAAATATGTTGGTGAGTTAAAACTTCAATTTTAGGTCGGTCAAGTATCAACAGTGGATGTACGAGGAATTGGGAGATCGAGATTATGACAGTTTTGAGCCGAACGAGGGCGAATTATTAAAAGAAAAAATTCTATACGCCCTTTATGGTCCACCGAAAATATTGGAAGATAAAATAACCATCGGTTATGAAGAGAAACAGAAAATTGCAGCGGACAAACTGTACAAGAAAATACGGAAAAAAAATAGTAAATATTTATTGGTCTTTGTTCTTCGAACTCGCATTTCTCGTCACTAATAAATGTACAAACTTTTATTCCAGATGAATATTCCAGATGGAAAGATCGCATCGTAATCGCATTTATTTATATCTGCACTGAACCCTTAGCTGCTGAGAAAGAGAAAAAGCGACAAACGGACGCAAACTATAAACCCGATTGTGATTTTAATCCCGTTCCGGTCTTCGTCGTAAGAAAGTGTAAAATTAAATCTAAGGACGATACGGATAAAGAAAAACGAAAAAATAAACACGGGTGCCGTATATTCATCGATAACATCGGCAGAGTTTACGAATCTTGGGACAAGTACATAGCAAATAATAAACTGCCACCGTGCAAGATGATATGCCCGAAAGATGGCAGATATTGCGCTGACGAGAATGATAGCGTATATCTAGAAGAGAAAGCTTCTCCAAGTTGCAGTGAGTTAGAGAAGGTACTGAAAGGTGCCGATATTGGAGCTGGTGTCGTGGGTTTTGTTTCGGGAGCGGCGTTGATGGCTGCTTCCTTCACACCACTTGCTTTTGTTACGATACCTGCGCTAATAGGTGGCGCAGTCAGTGGATTGTATTCGGCAGGTAGAAGCACTCACGTTTTAGCAGATCGCGGCATTCATAAACAGGTATTATCGAACGCTTTTTTTTAGGATGCAATAATTGTTTTTGATTTCTTTTAGAGTGTCAATATTACCAACGCTGAAAGTCGTGCAGCTTATTTGAGCATTGGCGCAAGTGCGTTCTGCTTAATCGGCGCTGGCGCAACTAAAATGCTGTCTGCATCCGTACAAAGTGGTATAAACGTAGGCAAGGTAATGAACGTAAAACGAAAAGCCTAATTCTGTACCTCAGAGGTAAACTATGTTAAGTCCAAATATGGCGACATTGAGTTAAGTATGTTAAGTTAATATACATACAATGATCTTTCATTGCTATGTTTTTTTTTTTGTTTTTTTGTTTGTCTTGGTTCATTAAAATGTTAGACACGTTTGATTTATGTTAATCAAAAACTTTTAAACGCGTCTACCGTAAAATGCTAATTTTGGACTTAACATACTTTGCCTCTGAGGTACAGAATTACATTCGTATGACTGTGTAATTCTAGGGTATTGATTGTGGGTGAGTGTTAATAATATTGTCTAAATAAACATTAGTTTATTTAGATAATAATATCGATACATCCACGCCACAATTGATATTATTATTATTATATTGTTATCATGCTTTATAATAGTTAATACTATTATTTCAAACTTACGATAGAAAAATAAAAATTAACGTATTTTCTATAATGGTCGAAAGTTGGACGTAAAAATAGACTTGTTATACTTAATTTCACCTTACGATTATACTTTGGAAGTACGTCCTGTACCATTTAATCAATATTATAGATAGAGTTATTTGCTTTACCAGTGGTGTAGCATAATAACAATATAATAATAATAATATCAATTGTGGCGTGGATGTATCGATAGTTTGTTTGCAATTTCTTACAATTACTTAGTTTTGCAATTTGAACATAATATATAAAATCATAATGCGCAGGCAATGTGTATATGTGATAAACGGCACCATCTGTGATTTAGAAGGGTAACATTGTTCTAGCTAATGAGTTATCATTGGTTGAAATCTTCGATATCCCGCTTATATTTTGGACCAGGGAACAGTGGCGGCTCATAGCGGCGTAGTCCAAAAGCTCAAATTTAAACGTTGCCACTGTCTCTTATTGTAACGGAACGGGTTTTCTTACTTGGAACTTTTGGGGATGGCCGGCCCAATTTCAAATCAGACAAAGCCAAACTCCGTCTCACAGATAACCCACACCGGCTCTCTTGACCGGCGAGCCACTGCTGAGAAACAAACTTTTTGTTCGGTAGCGAATGGATTTAGATGTTTCCCAACGGTGTTTTCCTCCGTCAGTCGAAGCAGGGCCGTTAGTTCGCCTAAAGATTGTCGACTTACCCTCCTCGTTGGCTTTCTCTTTACAAGTCTGATTTCCTCTCCAGGACTTTGCTAAGGGTTCAACTGAACTTCTTTTAAAAAGACGAAATAATAGAACGACTTATATTTTACAATTATATATTGAAAATTTTAAGACATTGAAATTGAACTAACAAGCTACACAATTAATTAAAATAACAAGTGAACAAAAAAAAAAATCACAATTATCTTAATGAATATTTTAACATACTATATTGTCGCTTAACATAAGCAGAAGTAATTTTTACTACAATAATAATTTATTGAGGGAGAGAGAGAGAGAGCGAACGAGTTACGCTTTTCACGTAATTGCTTTGGTTAGTTTTAAGCAGAAATTTTGAACATCTTACCGGCCAATGTGGGAAAAAAAATAATTCTTCTCGTAATCCAAATTTTAAGGCACAAAACTTTACACAACACTCACAAAAAAAAATTAAGCAAAATAAAAGGGGGAATTTAAACGGATTTAGCACAAAATCACTAATCACCTCTCGAGGAAAGCTTTTGCTTCCTGTTCTCGAATTTTTAGGCTTAATTTTAAGAATTAGAAACACTCGACGAAGGGGACGCGTGCTTGTTCCTGAAGCTATATTGAAGGATCGCGGACTAATTAATTGAAAACAGCAATGTTAAGGGTTTTTATAAACTTTGATTATGACGTCATTTCGCACCGATAACTAGTTTCGCTTCTCTTTACAGGAGGGCGCAAGTATGACCGAAGGCGTTATTTTTCTGACTTTCAGGTGCACTACTTGAAGGACCGTGGGAATTGCTGAACGGCAAATGTAACATACAATAAACAAAGAGGCAGATAACATACAAAGTAATACCATATTATTTTAATTACGCGAGTCTTTAAACGAAAATAGATTATTGTTTCCTGTTAGGTAGACGCTACTCAGCAAATGCCACGGTACCTATCAACTACGTATTAATAAAATGAATTTAAATTCTCGCATTATACAGGATGGAATTTCGAATTCCTACATTATGGACGTGATTTATTTGCATTATATATAATCAATCTTTTAGGGTGTTCAACATACGATAACAGCAATTAACGGAGTCAACGTTTTCATGGCTGGAGCATCCACTGTCAATGGGTTTTGTGATGTATTTCTGCAATATACTGAAGATGAGCAACTTCCGTCCGCTTTAACGATCTTACAGTTAGGTTCCTCTCTATTCTTCTTCGGGAATTCCGTGTACAATTTCCGTACTGGGGCGGCCATGGTGAAGGAGATCCAAACTAACACCTTGAGTGAAATAGAAGGGAATCTTCGAAGCAACAGACACAGGTAATTCGCTGATTTGTTTGTTTATCTAAATACGTACCATCTCCAATAAATTTCCGTTTGTCCTTTTTTTAGAAAGTTTAATTTCAAGTACTAGGTACTAGACTAAAGCCAGTTTCATAGAAATGAAACATGTCTGGGCGACATCTCTCCCACCACGTCGGTACTTGCTGTCGCTGGCGACAGATCAATTTGTTTACTTTTATAAGAAATTCGTTAATCGGTTAAAAAAACAGTAAATTTAACACCACTGGCATGGTCAATTCTACCGACGACCTGATGTTACTCATTGATATTTGTTTTACATTTGTATTGTATGTGTATACAGGGTCGCTAAAAAGTATGGATACAGTTAAATATTATGCAAACTATTCAACAAAACTTGTTCAAATTTGGTACATGGTAAAAAGTATTTAAATTCTATCGTCTAAGACATTCTTCAAATTTCTATCTTCATTTGTTCTGGGGATACAAGGTTAACTTAATTTTTTTTAAATGGCACGAAGGATCAAATTTAATATTTTTGAAAAGAGATTTTTTTCTGCGTTATGTGATGTAACACATCCATATCTTATTTTAATTGAAACTTTAAAAAAAAATTCGAACTAGTAAAATTTTGAAAAATGAAAAATTTTGTTAGCCTTGGAAATATTGTCTTTATCTATCGCTACTTCTTTCCTACGTGAAGTTTGACCAAAAAATAAATAATAATAGTTAATAATAATTGTAAAAATAACACATTTAACTGAAACAGAACAGATTTTAATAAAAAGAAGCTCAAACAAGAAATTACATAATTTTTATGATACAAAAAATGTTCGAAATGATTTCCATTTACTTCCTGGCAATAATGAACAGGTTAAGCAAAATTTTGCAAATAATCAATCAAAATATTTGGAGAACTACTGACAATTTCGTTTCTTATACGTTCTTGTAGGTCTTCGATTTGTAATGGTCTGTTGACATACACTCGATTTTTTACATGACCCCACAGGAAAAAATCAAGTGGGGACAGATCAGGAGACCTAGCTGGCCATTCAATAGCCCCCCTTCGCCCTATCCATCTACCGGGAAATGTTTCATCCAAATATTCGCGCACTTGACGACCAAAATGCGGCGGTGCTCTCTTCTTGTTGAAACCATATGGTTTCTGTTGGTATACAATTTCGATTGCCGTGGTTTGGAAATATTTCCCTAAGTCGTGGAACAATGTGTTGTTGTAAAAGTTGCAAATATCTTTCAGACGTTAAATTGCCGTTAATGAAAAAAGGACCTGCGATATTCCGACCAATAATGCCACACCAAACATTAATTTTCTGTCGATGCTGTGTATGAACCGGCTCCATCCAATGCGGATTTCTGTCAGACCAATATCGACAGTTATGGCGGTTAACATATCCATTTAGACAAAAAGTTGACTCATCAGAGAAGAGGACTCGACTAAGAAAGTTACCATCCTAATGTATTCTGTGCATCATAGTTTCGCAAAATTCGGTTCTGCGGTCAAAATCGTCGTCACTTAATTCTTGTAGCAAGTGAATTTTATAAGGACGATATTTTTCGCGTTTCATTATTTTTTGTATGGATCCTCTACTCATGTTGTGGTTCAACGCCAACTGTTGTACTGAATTTTTTCGATTTTCTACCACATCCAACATACCATTCAAAGAATTTTCTTCGTTGGTAATAATTCGAGGTCGCCCAGGTCTTGCACGGTCTTTAACGCTACCAGTTTCTTGAAATCTTTGTAAGGTTTTTGAAATCGTCGTCTTGGAGATCGGTTCCCGGTTTGGATGAATTTCATTAAAAAGAGTCACTACTTGAGCACAACTTCGTTTTCTGTCGCCATAACCAACCATCGTGAGAATTTCTATACGCTCAGTTTCGCTTAAATGTACCATTGTTAAACAAATTATTGCGCACAAGTTTAATTTTTGGCGAATATGCAAGTGACACATCGTCAATAATAGCATTTTCAAAGCTAACTTAGTTTTATTTTTCCAGAATTAAATTTTTGATTTAATTTTTTTTTTTTTTCCTTTTAATAAAAATAAAGGTGGGCATGTGTTGCATTACTGAATTCAGAAAAAAATGCTCTTTTTAAAAATATCAAATTTGACCACCCGTGCCATTTAAGAAAAATCAAGTTAGCCTTGTATTTTCAAAATAAGGGATGGTAGAAAATTGAAAGAAATCTCAGATGATAGAATTTAAACACTCCTAACTGTATGCCAAATTTCAACGAACTCTGCTAAACCATTCTGAAAATATTTAACTGTATCCATACTTTTTAGCGACCCTGTATATTATATACAGGTAATATATTTATTAGGTACTACACAACTACATATTTCCAGATAGCTATTTCGTTACATAAAATTTCTAATAATTTTGTTGGTAACACTGCAATTTCGTAATTTTTAACAATATATTCTACTAACTACAGTATTGTTTTTTTTTGTTTTCAATGTTGGTCACACTAAACAATTTATTATTCTTCCTCCCTTTAGGAAAACATTCAACAAAATGATGAAAGAAACTGTGCGTCTGAACGGTGAGACCCAAGGAAGGGCCGAAGTAATTTCAACCATGCGCAACCTCGACAGGAATGAAGTACTGGCGGTGCTTACGCGGTCCAATAAGAATTTCAACCAGCAAGGAGTTAGATTCGCCGCAGAAGGCGGTGGTATAAGTTTGAACGGTGTCCCGGTCGACATCGTAAAATACGGAAATCTCGCAAGAATGGAGCAAAACATTCACCTCCAATCACTGCCGATAATACCCGAAACCCCGGCGAATGTAACGAAAACTAGTAACTTGATACGAGGCATGAGATTAAATCAGAACCTTGGAGCCATAGGCTTCGATCCTAAAATCTTGTTCGGAGTGATAGCCGCTTTCGCAGAGGACTTACAACCGAAAGTGATTAAAATCTGCGAGAAGTTCATGAATGCAATGGAGGTTGATTACGTTCTAGCTTTGAAAGGACTATTCGGCGATATTAAACTGGAGATCATACAATTCGTCACAAGATGTATAAACAGTTACGCATTGGAGTACAAGAGGACTTTCGAAGAGCGAATCTTGAACGAGGATGTAATGCAAGTTTGTGCTAATTTTGGCTTCAGGAATCCACGCGTTACTTTCAACGATTTCATCACTTATGTTATTAAATGTTTGACTAATGATGAAATGATGGATCGACTTAAAAAAGATTTTCATTCTTGGTGCGCGTCTTTGTGGTACCAAGAGGAAAGGAAGAGCGAAAGAAATGAAATAAGACGCGCTAATACTAAGGTAACCAAAGAAAAGGAAAATTGCTGTCGATGTGGAGGTTATTACTATATAGAAAAAGTATAGAATAGTGGGATTCGGTTGCAAATTTTAGGATCATAATAATTTTTTTACCACAAAAATTACTAATTATAACAAATTTCGTCAGACCGACGCACAATTACTATTTAAGAAGGAAATCTCAGAAAAAAAAACATCGAAATGACAAATATATTACGACTCTTATTCTAATTTATTTATACGTAATAATCTTATATTTTGATTTTTGTCTTCAGAAAACGGTCAAGCACAAAGTATTTTTATACCTATTATTAATTTTTTTTTTTATTTATACAAAATGGTATTAACATTACACAACTAAAAATAATTTTTATAAAATCAAAAAAGACAAAACAAATGCTTGTGATGCAAAATGTGCCTAATCTCTATCCTAAAATGTCCACCATTGTATTAATATATTTTAAGATGAATAAATGAAGGTTTACCTAATTTTATACCGACTTTTAATTTCACCACTTCTCCCAGAGGGACATTCATTATCATTTCAGAAGGTTAGATATATTGTTGGTTTGGGATTATTATAAGGTTCTATGTTGCAAGGCAACGGTTTTGAGAAAATGGCACCATCGCATCGTTTCTGCGCATTAGTAATCGTGTTTAATTAAAAGCAGTCTGGAGTCTGCAACCTTTTTGCAGTTCGTCATTGACTCGGAATCCAGAAACTATAAAAAGCGCAGAGGCACTTTAAAACTTCTAAAGCGCTAAAATTATAACATGGAACCTTATAATCCCAAGCCAACGATATATACGAGAAATATTAGCCTTGTTCGTTTGTCATAAATGGAGTGGCTTTGGAATATTCTATAATTGAAGTCATGTGATCACAGTGGTAAATTTGAACGGTACAGAACTACAATAGATACAAAATAGGCTGTTCATGATTTAACATGGTAATTCAGTATTTGTATGTATACTAACCTTAAGTTGATCGATTGATTTATGTTTGTAAGTTGTTTATGTCTTGAATGACATGATAGCATTCATCTTCTCATATTATGTGGCTATACTATTAATTTAACCTAACCATAGCCATAACCTATATTACCCAACTGGCTAAAACTTGCTCTTCCTCTAGAGGTCTAGAGTAAGTGCAGGATTGGACGATTTGGAACAGTTCAAAATAAGATTTACAAACGAATACTAGTAACTGGAATCCTTAATTCGTCTAGCACAAATGTACAGATAATTTGGTGTTCTGAAATGGTTCTGAACTACACCAAACCAAGTGACAAACAGGCAATAAATACATTACACTTATATACTAGATGGCAATGTTAGTCAGCAACATTATAGCCTTATAGCGTTAGTTTTGTGAACTAAAAATTACGTGCGGGAAATTTGATTTACTGACCTTTCAACGGTTTTTACATATATACATATAAAGCTGGAAGTAAAGACGACTAATTGAGCAAGACTGCAATACGTTGACGTTGTACGAATTACAATTTTGCTCGATTAGACGTCTTTACTTACACTTACTAGAACGCTGTCCTTATCATTCAAATATATCTATCAGCTTGACATCTTTTAAGCTTTTTAACTTTTTTTATTTCTTCAAGAGAATGCTTACCTAAAAGACGAGATAGCAGGGGACAATTAAACAAAGGCAAAGAGGTTTTGGGTTTTATAACAACAACAAACAAAAAAAGTCTTCAAACCAATTACTCAACTACGCTACACTGACAATAATAATTGTCAATTTTCTGCATTTATGAATTGTCAAAACTGTGGTTAGGTTCGATCGTCAGTTTTCTGCAGGCGACGCGCGATGGCGATTTTAGTGCCAATGTGACAGGTGACAGCCCTGTGAACTAACAAAGTGACGTGACGAACGTGACTACGGTTGTGCTGCATAGTGGCTGCATAACATCCCACATATATAACCAAATTTAAATTGCCCGCAATTATTCTTAGTAACTTCAATATTGAAACATAAAATTATCTACCATTTTGGCATAGCATAATTCTCTAGATTATAGACTTATTTCGTAAAAATTTCCTTTTTCCTTAGCACCAACTTCCCCACAATCCCCAAGGTCTAGGGAAATTTCCCTAGCTCTGGCAAAACTAGTTTGACGTGACGGCATCTTATAGTTTTATCAGTAAACTCCCTAGAGATACTTTCATCAGTTTGGAGGGACGCCTCTATGTAACCACATCGAAATATTCAATCACTTAGTGATGCCCTCTGCGGGAGTTTTCGAGAAGCCTATTGACAGCAGATTGACAGAAAGACTGCAGAACTAAAATCATCGATACGTAAAATTCGAATTCTTTCTATTTACCTACAAAGTGTATTATCGAGACTTCTATACTGAAGATATGTGTATAAGAATGCTTAACATTTTGCCAAGCATGGAATGTAAGCATGATTTGAGAGCTTCATAATTTTGTCGCTATTCATTGTAAAAAAATGAATCCACAGGAAATTTTGCCCTGTACATGTCGATAAATGTATGTCATGTAAATAAATCATCTTTTTTTTTGGATCTTTTAAAGATAACTGGTCTCTGTTTGCTGGACTTAAAATAACGCACATAATTTTTTAAAAAATACCAGTATTATATTTAATACGCATTATACACAATTTCCTACATCTAAAGTAACACAAACTTCAAGAAAGCAAAAACTTATTTAATAACATCTTATCTTAAATATATCACATTTACATAACGTACACTTTTTCGACTTTTTTATAGGAATATATATCCTTCGTCTTTGGACATATTATTTGTCCGTTATTATCGTTGGCCATTTGTTCCAGAGCCTAAAAGAACGAAAGGATATTTCAATATCTAAGCATAATCACAGCAAGACAATATCTGCTTTCGTTCGTGCCAGTGATTATAATCAGGATTCGTTAACTACCAATAAAAGAATGGAAATTAAAAAATACAGGCATTCCATTGGATGGCAAGTAATCGTGATTCTGAATCATTGCCCGAACGAATGCAGCTAATAAGTCGAGTCATTACTTGTTCGCCATACACGAAACCGTTAGGCAGCATCATGGGTTGATTGTTTTCATTTAATGGCAATCCGCTGATGTGACAGTACAGACGTGATTGTGAGCAGTGGGCGAATGGAAGATTTTCCGCTAATTTATTCAAATACTCCTGGCAAACTGGGCAACCGGGTTCCTATTATCGCAGTCTTTTGCGTAACACTGAGTACTCAAAAGTTAAGGAAAATTTAATGGTACAAGTATTAATTGGTGCTTGTGTAATAATCCATTTACCTCTTAACATACCATCGAAGACAAAAATCTTGACTCAGAATTAAAGAGAGTAATGATTCTATCTCTATTTATGTCAAACTTGAATCAATACTTTTGTGTTTGATAGTACATATTTTTAAATTATATTTAAAAACTTGAAAGATACGGAATTTCAAGCTGTTGTTTTGAGTTAGTTAAAAGCTACGAACTGACAAATTGGTTGTTTCAGGTATTCCACAAGGAACTGTTTTTGGTCCGTTCTTTTTTATAATTTGTGTTAATGATCATCCATCAGCAGGAGTTTGTTCATTTTAGATGCCCAAAGAAATATTTTATATCTTTTTAATGTTTTGCGGCTTCCATAAATTTTAGAAATGTATAGAATTTTAGAAAAAAGTTTAGTAAAACTTTGCAAAAGAAATTTGACACCGTTGTAACAATTGTATGCAATTATTTCACATTCTCAGGTTGTCCACTGGCCACAAATTGATCATTATTGCCAACCTACTGGTAATAATGATAAAATATTATTTGAAATTTTAATCCGAAGAGTAACATCGGACAAGTGAAAAAAACAAATATTAATAAAAAGTTTTCATTAATAATTAAAACATATATAAAAAAAGGATATGGTGTTTTGAGCGCGGATAATCCAGCCTGTAGAGCTACTGTAAATACAGATTGACTCGCCAATTGGAATAAACGAAAATTCTCTTGTCTAAACTGTTCTATGAGCGTATCCCATCTCGATTCGTCTAATAAAGCCTTGTACGGTGCTATATCTAAACGTTTAAACACATTAAACGACGAATTCGATTACCATAACAAATAATTTACCTGTGCTAATTGGAAAGGCCAATAAAGCCATCACTTGTTGTATAACACCTAAATGCTCTTCTTCGAAACTGGGAAAATGTTTCCGTGAGTGTTTAATAGCGTCCATTCTCCGATCGGATCTTATTAATTCGACAAACTCTTGTATTCGCAAGTTAAATTCCATGTTCGACTTTAATTTACGTAATTTCGATCTGTTGTCATGGCACCAATTTAAACACTTTAAGGTTTCGCGATTCGCAAGAGATTTCTCCACTTCCCGAGATGTTAGAAATATATCTGTTTAATTTTACCACAAGTAATTTGAGAAGGTAGTATTTACTTTCTAAATTTTTAGGTTATGTCAATACACATAAAAAGTTTTCACAAATAATCATTAGAAACCAGTACTACATTGTTACAATTAAGTTACTTTCTTAAAAAGCTTATATTAAAAAGAGATACATTTATATCAATTGCAAATGTCAATGAGCAAATGTAAGAAACGAATGTTTTGTATGTCGAAATAACCTAAAAATTGCATATTTTTTTTTAATGAACAAGTAAAAAAAACTGAAAGAAATTGCAATACTGTGAATTTAAGATCATTCTTAATAATCCATACATCAAAAAATTATCAAAATCAGCTGTATTATTGTCGAATTCGTCCAACCAAAGATAGAAAACTTTACCTACCTATATTAGTAAGATCTTTAACATTTGATTTTCTGCTAACGTTATCGCAGCATTATAGTATCCATTACGTAAAAAATATTCCACGACCATCCGATCGAGCCGTTTATTTTTCCATTGATTCAGAGCGGCTTGCGATACGCCAGTGTGAGAATGAGAGCCGTGTTCTTTGAGATGCTCGATACGTCGTTTGCAAACATTGCTCGCCTGCAACTCCTCGGCTATGCTTTCTTCGGCCTTTCTCTTCAGGGCCTGCAGTTTTTCGACCATACCCCCTAGCAGGGTGGTAATATCTTTTGTTTGTATGTTATCTCCTATTATTCCCCTTTCTATTTCGAGCGCTGCCTGTTGTACGTGCGCGACTTCCCTATCCAAGGTCTTTTGCGCCGTTCGAAACTTTTTATTCAATATCTCATACGGAACCTACGGAATTAGTCGTTAAAAGGTGTGATTTTTAATATTTTTCGCACATACTTTTAGAGTAGGGTGCTCCAATGATTTGACATCTGCCATTTTGTGTATCTCTTAATAATCAGCTGATTCAGCGAGACGCAGTCTACCAACTGCGATAACTGTCAACAAATTACGCTATAATAAAGATTATGTTAAGACACGATTTTAATATAAGAAAAAGTAATCTGTTTTTCTCATTTATTTATACACGATTCGCACTATGCTTAATTTCAATATTTATATCAATGATTATACCTGGAAAAACGTTAATGATATGCAAGCATAAAAATTCTTCATGTTGCAGGATTGTATTTCTAAGTGTCAAATTTTCGCGCAATTTACATAATTTATAGGTTAATTTTCAGAATTTGACTTCTTGTATAATTAAGGATTTTATTAATTCATTATATAGAAATCGTTGTAATACTTACTAGAATGAGCAGCAATTCTTCGTTAGTTTTATATCTACAACTCTTATTTTTATTATTTTGCACCGTTAATTGTGATTACGATACGGAATGGGTCGATCCATTTAAATTGGAACCTTCAGAAAGAAATACAGCAGTAATGCAACCTGGTGGTGCAGGAGGCGGTGATGTGATGGCTTATTACAAGAGAACGATTAATTTAATTCTGTCCTCTGTCATGGTGGAGAATTCCGATCTAAACACATATAAAGGTCGCTTGTTCGTCGATATTTCGCTGGATGATTACAAGTTTCTGAAGAAATTTAGCAGCGCGAACACTCAGGAACGCTTAACTCTACAAAAAGTCGATCAAATCGTCACTAAGATATTCACGAAATCGACAATCGATGAAATATCCGACGTATTAATCTATTGGTCGGATTACATCTACCTGGCTGCATTTAATCGTACTACGGGAGTGTATTTGGCAGTATTTTTTATCCTAATTATAGTGTATAAGCTGCTAAAAGCAAGTTATACCCCATACCAAGTTGTGATTTATTTATTGTTTTTGGGATATTTACTTGATTTCGCCTTTACGTGGAAACGTTTATTGCAAGTAATTATCTTTTGTTTGTCTTTGATGGTTAGTTTTATTTGGTCCAAGTTCCGTAGGAACTGGAAATTGCGAAGTATGCGGATTCCCTTAAGTATGCTGAATTACCGGCGGATTGCAGATTATCGGAAATGTCCGGATGGAAATTCTTTTTGTCGTATATTAGTAAGTAAATTAATATAAAAGATTTTTGTGAAGCAAAAAATTATTTCTGTGTAAATATTCAGGAAAATATACATTTAACTTTTAATTTATATATATATATAATCAGTAACCTTAATTACCCTATGGCTGTAAAGGTAAATTTTGTACACAAACACTTTTATTTCTTATTATAGATAAACGCTGACCATTCTTTCTTGTTTTTTGCCATTCTTCTTGCTTCATTCCAGGATATTCCTCTTTTTCTCAAACTTTCTTCTACTGTACTATCCCATGTTTTTCTCGACCTGCCTCTCTTTCGTTTGTATCTTGATCTTGCCAGCCATACTCTTTTCGTCAGTCTTTCCTCTTCCATACGTATCATATGTTCAAACCATTTCAATTTCTGTCTCTCTATGCTTTCTAAAATCGGCTCTACTCCTAATTATTCTCTTATCTTCTCATTCCTTATTCTATCACTTCGGGTGACCCCTTTAACCGCTCTTAAATACCTCATCTCCAACGCTTGTATTTTACTCTTAGTTTGTGTATTCAAGATCCAACTCTCACAGCCGTACGTCAATATAGGTTTAAATATTGTGTTAAACACCGTTATTTTTGGTTTCTTTGAAATCTCCTTCTTCCTTATAAAAGCGTTGTTCATTGCGTAATATAATTTCATCCCACTTCCAATTCTGTTGTTAATTTCTGCTTCCTGTTTACCTTCTTGATGTATATTTATTCCCAGATATTTAAATGTTTCTACTTGTTCTATAATCTTTCCATCTATATGAATTATTATTTTCCCATCGTATTTCCCTATTGACATAACTTTAGTCTTCTCTGCATTTATCCTCATATTTCTCTTTTTCAAAGCTGTTTCCCAAATATTTAAATTTGCTTGCAGATCCTTTATATTCCCCGCGTACACCACCAAATCGTCGGCAAAGGCACTTTCCGCGATTTCCACTATCCTCATGTCTTTATACCCTATTTGTAATTTCTTTGTTTTCTTTTTAATCTCTTTCAAGATGTCATCAAGGACTATACTAAAGAGTGTAGGACTAAGTACTCCCCCTTGTCGCAATCCTTCCTTAGTTAAAAACTCTTCCGACTGCATTGCACCCACTCTGACATAATTTCTGGTTTTATGATATATACTAGCAATTGCGTTTTTTAATTTGCTATTTATTGCTCTTTTATCAAGGCTTTTCCATATCAGATCCCTTGGTATACAGTCAAAAGGCTTTTCTATGTCTATAAAAGCCACATATATGTTATCATTACTTGTATTTTTCTCTAGCAGTTGTTTCAATATGAATATATTATCCTGTACTCCTCTACCCTTCCTGAAACCACACTGTGCCTCTTCAAGTTGTACTTCAGTTGTTACTTTTAATCTTTCTCAAGAATCCTCTCGTATACCTTTAGCATAGTACTCAGTAGGGTAATTCCACGATAACTTTTACACTCTTTGTTGTCTCCTTTTTTATACAAGGGTAGCAGTATTCCCACTTCCCAGTCCTTGGTATTTTTTGCTCCTTCCATATCTTATTATATAGTATCTTGATAACCTCTATTCCAGTTTGTCCAATATTTTTCAGCATTTCAGTTGTAATTCCATCATTTCCAGCTGCTTTTCCTCTTTTTAATAACTTTATCATTTCTAATAATGTCTCGCTGTTTTCTGTGTAAATCTCATTTTCCTCCTGTATATTTACTGGATCTGTTATTTCCATGTTGAGTAAATCTTCAAAATATTCTTTTCATCGCTTCATTATGTTTTCTTCCTCTTTCAATATTCTTCCTTCCTTTGATTTTACATAGATACTTCTATTTTGCTTGCCTTTTCTTATGTTTTTTAACACTCCAAAAATAATTTTTGATTTCCTTTACTATCTCTTTCTATAGCTTCCCCAAAATCTTGCCACGATTTTTGTTTTGCTGCATTTACTAATCCTTTGACTTTTATTCTTTGCTCTTTATATCTCCCATATGTTTCGCTAGTTTTGTTACTCAAATATATCTTCCATTTTTGGTTTTTCACTTTTATTTCTTCCTTTATTTCGTTCGTCCACCAATTTGTTTGTTTTTTATTCCTATTTATTCTATTGAATCCACAGGTTTCTTCTGCTACGGTTAGCAATATATCCTTGACAGTTTTCCAAAGTGTTTCTATTGACATACTGTTTATGTTATACTTAATTTTATTCATTTCTCTCTCACATCTTTCCCTATATAGCTTAGCTGTTTCTTCTTCTCTAAGTTTGTATGTTCTAACCGCTTTCATTATACCAATTCTTTTATTTGTTTCCTTATTCTGATTTTTTCTTTGTTAGTTATTTCTATTTTTGAAAGGACAAGATAAATGATCTGAATATATCTCAAAACTTCTTCTAACTCTAGTATCTTTCACTTCTCTTCCAAATTCCTTGTTTACTATAATATAATCTATTGTAGATCTTTCATTTCTATTTATTTGCTCTCTTGTATACTTGTGAATATTTTTATGCTCAAAAAAGGTATTGGTTATTATTAAATTATGTAATATGCAATACTCTATCAGTCTTCTTCCATTATTATTCCTGACGGTTTCTCCATAATTTCCTATTACTTCTCCTGTTTCTTCATCTTTTCTTCCCACTCTTCCATTTAGATCTCCTAGTATAATCAGTCTTCCTTTATTTTCTTCTGTGATTTCAGATAATTTTTCCCAAAACGTATCTTTATTGGTGCTTTTCTCATCTTCACTCGGGCCATGTGCTACTATAATTGTTGTTTCCATCGTTTTGTCAATTTCCAATTCCATCCTCAAAACTCTTTCTGAGACTGCATTCCATTTGCGTATGAATTTTATATGTTCCTTTTTAATGTAGCAAGCAACTCCTTCACTGGCTCTTCTTTCCTTTTCGACCCCACTATATATCAGTAAATGTCCTCCTGGTAAAGTTACTTCTCCTATTCCCTTTCTTTTCGTTTCCGTAATACCCATTATATCTATATCGCCTCTTTGTAATTCTTCCACTAATTCATTCTCCTTCCCTGTTAAACTTCTGACGTTCCATGTTCCAAATATTACCCTTTCTTGTTGTTTTTCTCAATACATCTCTAACCTTATTACTAGTTCTACCTATCCCTTTTTTTATCGTTTTCTAATTGAGATTTTTTTACCCTTACATTTCTTAATTCTGTCTTATCTCGACTCCTTTCCTTTTCATTGCCAAGATTCTTTTCCGTGTTTTCACCATCATTTTCTCTTTCTAGTTTCTTGGCTACTTTTAATTTAACCAGATATTAGTATTGCATTAACATTATGTTTGCTTAGATTTCATTTCTTTGTCCTAATTTGTATAAGAACCGAGTTGATCTGCTTTTTAAGTATTCTAGCATTATAATATTTTCTAGGCGGAGCAAATAATTGTCGAGAATATCATAAAATAGTATTATACGATGTATTCTGGGATGTCGGACCGTTAGATGTTCTCGCACACCAGAGTCGAATATTCTTAGGAATTGCAAGTAACATTGGAATCGGTCTCAGCAAATTAACAGTTGGACTGATGAGTAAATATACTTCCTTTCGAAAGATGGTGATTCGTTAATAAAAGTGAATTCTTTTAGGTGAACTTCCGTTTCCTCTAAACATATTGTTACTACCTTTCCTGCTTTTGTTCGTTCTCTTCCTCTTGTGGTCGATACTCACTTACCTCACCGATACCCATATCGATTTAAATCTCTTCCACTTGATCAAGATTAAATTTAAAACGAATCAACAATCAATCAAGGATAAATCGGAAGTGCGAGCAAGGAGACTTAGAGAAGAGACGGAGGAGATTGAAGCACCGAAAGGGGAAAGGAAGAAATTGCACGATAAGAAAGAAGAAAGAAAAGAAAAAGAACATGGAAGCTATATTATGTGAGAAAGATGTAAAAGGAGCAACGGAGAAGAAGATTGTGGAAAACATACCCATACCGTAAATAAGGATCGCTGTGATATTGTTGTATTATTTTTGTAAAAAGTATTGTGAATAATTTAACGCTT